>JAHZNA010001345.1:0-15480 GCA_027743935.1 Sinodicranocentrus sp. ZH6
TTAGTTCTCTAATAAACAAGAAATTTAGTGCTCAATGATTGTGAGCATTTTATGAATCAATAAAATTAAGTAGCTTTTGTTTTTTCATTAGCAACTTGGATTTGCCATTTCATACTTTTTGTTACTGGCGGAATCAAAGGAGGATTCGGACTCCTAAAGAATATTTATTTTATCTATTTTATACAATTATCAATGTTTTAAAGTAAAAAACTGTTACAAGTACTTACAATAAGTTTATTAGCTACATCAACTGCAAAATGAAAATTCACTATCAAATAATAATTCTACTCATTATATTTTCCATCCTAAACATGGTAAGACTACGTTTTGAAGTGCAAATCACCAATTTATAAGATTTATAACTAGTATATTATTGGAAGGATTTTTCTTGAAATATTTATTTATCTCTAGGCGTTTGCAGGACATGCAATGGAAGCGATAAAAAAGGACAACGAGAATAAAGCGGCTAAGGAAAAGAAGAAAGCTGAGGAGAACAATAAATCCAAATCTAAATCATGAGACTTGCTTGCTGGTCTAATAGGTCTGCTTGGAAAGGATTTTCCACGTTTTAAAATAAATATAAATATTTTGTAATATTTGAGAACTAGCTTTGTTTCGCCATTCATCAATGATCTTTGAACTTTTTGCATGTTATTACGTCTGTGGTCTGTGGATGGAGCAGACGACATGCAATAAGCAATTATATTGATGATTTTGACATCTAACATCGACCCCTTCATGATAAGTATAAGGTCATGAGCTAAAACATAGGTGCAATGACATAATAGGGCCAAATTGTTTTGCATTATTGTAGAAATATGTGATCGTGTATAAGTCTAGTTTTGCGTTTCTACTATTGTATTTTATGCATTTATGTCATCATTATTATTTCCCATTTTAGTTATTTACTCGTCTATAATTTAGCAGCATGGTTTGTGTTGTTGAAAGCAGACTATTTTAAATTGCGTAAGTCGACGAATAAATTTGCTTTCATGAGCGCATTTTAAGAATGGTTCACCGTTTTATAAATAACTTATTGGCTGACTTTCACATTGTCAGGATGATCAAACTTTTCAATAGCATCACAAGCTGGACTTGTTCTACCAATCGGACAAAGCTTAAAAGATTTCATAAACCCTGAACAGTTATCCATTCCACATTGGAACATCCTTTTTTAATATATTTTTTGCAGCATCAGCCAGCAAATTAGGAATATCGTATCACCAAGCTGCCATGAGGAAATCTTCATTTATCAAACGTTCCCCTCCAAGATACACTTGAACCAGAGTTCATTTCATCACCGGCAGACCATATTAACCGCCCTTCTTTTTGAATTTCACAGACTCAGGTTCTCAGAAACTTTGCTTTGAGCTGTAATTTAAAAGATACAGGAATAAGGATGCTCCACTCCTCTTCGGAGGAAACAACCACATCTGAGACAAGATTTTTAAGCTTCAAAACATATTGCTCTCTAGCAATGTAAGGCTTTATTATTAGATACATTGATCCGATTTCCATCCTGTTCGAGAACAAATGTGTCTCCAATCTTGTTCTTGTACTCTAGAGATCGACAAATCTAGGTCTGAAAATCAATTAACAAATTAAAAATAAAAATTAAGTCGCAATTCTCTTTATAGTCAACAAAATAAATCTTATAGAATCTCTTCCACGGGTAGATTTCCAGTTCCCCAAGTTTTTTATAATGCCATAATATAATAGCCTTTTTTATTGCAAAATGTAAATCTCGGAATAAACAATTTAACTCCGGAACAGGGTTGCTCAAGTTTAATTGACATTTGCAAATCCAGCCAGCAGTGGGATCGCTTACTTCCTGTTTGTATAGCTAATGTTAAAGAAGCAGGTTGAAATTTAGCTGCATCAATGTTTCGGAGGACACACACAGTACAGTCACCAACAGCTTCCAAGTCGTCATATTCTGAGATTTTGGGGCAAATAGGCAACACCATAATGGCGTCTCGATCATTATCCTCTTTCGAGCTTCCCAGATTTTGCAGGCCATTAGCAAAAACGAATATCTGGTTACCGGAAAAGCAATCAATTGGAATCATCAGACTACTTGCAAGTTAAAGTCACACGAAAGAATTTCCGCACAATTGATACTGTATGCGAGTACAGAACATTTAGCACGTCAGGTTTATAAAATTCTTCTCCTCGACGCCTCCGTGTTGATCTTGGTCTTCATGGAGTTTGAATTCTTTGTCATTCAGATTCGCCCCCCATTCGTTAGTTTTTAAAATTTCTGTCTATTTTGGGAATTATAATTATTGATCTAGTAATTTTACATTTTCTCCATCTCAATTAATGTCAACTAAAAGCCGAGAGGAAGCTACTGCAAAAGGAGTTTGAAGCAACATGAATTAATTTTTAGCTTTAATCTCAATATTTGCATAGCTTCATTCCTTTCAGTTTTTATTGGCAAGAGGCGTATGTCAATTAAATCGTAGATTGAATTTCGGTCTAATATAAGAACATTTATATAAAGCTTACAACCGAATCACGCGAGCAATTAAGTGTTAAGATCCATTGTTGTAGCTGTTGTCATATTTCTCAATGTTTAAACGTCAGATAATCTTAAATGCCTTTAGCGTCCAGATAATTTTTTTAAATATATCATCCCAGCAGAAAAAATTCCTGCAAAGTTTTCTCACTCAAGGTCTGAAAATCACACAAAAGCATAGTCTGCCAAGTGCGAGTGAAGTGTATTCACACTTTTTTTTATCAAAGAAGAATAATATGTCCAAATGATGAATCTCTATAAATAGATAAATACTTGTAATGCATTAATTATTAGCTTGGTAATGCAATCCTTCATCAAATTATTTGATTTGTGACTTTTTAATTATTTTTTCTTTTCAAGTGTTATGTATTCCTTTTTTGCTGCAGGCGTGACTTTGAATGTTACAGGTATTATTATGTAACATTATTATCATTCAAGGCTACCTATCTTTAGAGATAATGCTTAATGCATCTCCAGATTAAAATCGTACAGTTCCATTATGCACCCAGCAAAAACAAGGATTCTGTTGTTACTTTTGGGAACCCGAACGATTCTTGGTGCATGTGAGGATACCAATGAGGTGATAAAAACGCGACATCCAAAATGCTTCTATGTAATTGTAGTCTATCCTAAACTATTCCTGAATGCTCGCACGTGATGAAATTTTTTTTACATTACTTGTACTGTGGACAATGTATAGTATGAATAATCATTTTTATCAACGTAACGAACGTACTGGTGCAGTACAGTCTGATATTAATTTGAATTGAGCTTTTTTCAAGTGTCTTAACCACCCTTATACATTACAATAACTACTACTTACTACTACAAGTTATACTTCTTGTAGTGTGCAATCTCATCCTCAACTTACAAATCTCAAGTAGTATGCTCCAACATGCATAAATGAGTATTGTTATCCTCACAAGCACATTTTGAATAGGAATATAGTCCACATCACAAAGTATAAAATTCCACTGTATTTGCTCAACCATTTACAAACTCGTCGCAGTGATTTCGCTGCACACTTCTCCAGTTACTCCAATCATCAAAAGTCAAGAATTCATTTAAGCTTTAAAATGTTGGTAGCTTTTCTTCTCGTGGCCGGCGTGGCCTTTCTCCTCCACAGGCTTCTCCTTTCCAAAGGAAAAAAGCCAGAATGGTGGTCAAAACATGGGATCAAAGAAATCGATCCATCAGTGATAGCCACCAATTTGGAAATTCTTCTCGGATTAAAAACCGTTTCGGCAAGGGATGACTTTACTTATGAGCAAATGGGATCAGACAAGTTTTGTGGGGTTATGGATATGCCCTCCCCAATAGTTCTCGTGAAAGATTTGGATCTCATGAAGAAAATTCTCATCAAGGACTTTGACCATTTTGTCGATCGACGAGACTTTTTCACCGTTGTGGACAAGTCTAAACCAATGGCGAAAATGCTGGCGCTACTTAAAGGCGACGAATGGAAAGGTGTTCGATCTTCAGTAAGTCCGGTATTCACAACAGGAAAGATTCGACGAATGATGGAACACTTTAACTCGGTAGGAAAGGATTGGGCTAATATGCTCAAATCCAAGGCTGACGCAAAACTCAATGGTTCCATGGACATCGACGTGATGAGTACCAGTAACCAGTTTACACTTGAAGTAATTGCGCAATCAGTATTTGGAATCAAAACAGGGACAATAGAAAATCCCCAGTCTATTTTTGCCAAAATGGCTTACAGAATGACGGAATTTAGCTTCACCCAAATGATCAAATTTAACCTAAGTCCGCGCTACCCTTCCATTTTTAAATTCTTTGGGATTGAAGTTTTCGACACAGAGGCTTTCGACTTTTTCGAACAAATTGTTAGACAAGGGATGGAAGCGAGGAAGAAGAGTGGTGTCAAACGAAACGACTTTCAAGAAATGCTTCTTGAAACCAGGATGGGCGAGTTGAAAGTTGAAGGTTCGGATGAGTTGAATGCCTTCGAAGAAGAAGCAGTCATTAAAGGGCTTACTGGTAAAGGGCAATATTTAACTGATGAAATGATCATTGCCCAAAGTGTCCTCTTCTTTGTCGCCGGTTTTATGGGTACCAGCAACCTCATCGGAACTGCCGCTTATGCCCTTGCTGTCCATCCGGATATTCTGGAGAGGTTGAGGAAAGAATTAGATGAAGTATTCAAGGATGACGGAACTATGGATTATGATGATCTTGGAAAGCTTGTTTACTTAGACATGGTTGTAAATGGTGAGTCATTATCCGGATATTCAGGAGAGGTTGAGGAAAGAATTAGATGAAGTATTCAAGGATGACGGAACTATGGATTATGATGATCTTGGAAAGCTTGTTTACTTAGACATGGTTGTAAATGGTGAGTCATTCTCAAGTAATTGGACACATTTTTAAAAAATGTTGCATAAAATATTTCAAACATTTGTCTCATTTCTACTTTCAGAGGTTTTAAGGAAATACCCAGCGGCAACTCGTTTAGAAAGAATCGCTCAGAAGGAATATACCGATCCTGAATCCGGCTTGTATTTACCTAAAGGCACTGTTATTGCAGTTCCTGTTTATTCCATTCATAACGATCCAAAATTCTACAAGAACCCAGACAAATTTGATCCCGAGCATTTCAGTCCAGAAAATAAAGCTGCAAGGGGTTCATACGCTTTTCTTCCGTTTGGTTTTGGACCTCGAAATTGCATAGGTTCGAATAATCCATAAGTTCCATAAGTTTTTTTCGAGTTTAACTATAAATATAAATTGCTTTTGCATGTATGTAATAATGGAATTGTTATTCCAGGAATGAGATTTGCCTTGATGGAGTCTAAAGCTGCTATTGCCCATTTGGTTCACAACTTCCACATTGAGCCCACAAAGTCAACTCCGATTCCAATGGAGATCCGGAAAGTTGGTTTGATTACTCTACCTCCGAAAAAATTGTCATTGAAAATAACCCCGGTTTAGAGAATCGATTGAGATATCTATTTGTATTAAGGATGATGATAATGTGATAAAATAGAAATCTTAGAAAGCATGTTACAATTCCATTAATCTATGTGGATGAGAATTAGTTTATTTTCTACGATTTGCAATCCGAAATCTGTAGACCAAAATCAAGTAAAAAGTAAATTATGTGTAATAAATTGGCTGGATATATTACATTCTCATGTGTTTTGCGTTGTGCTCACCCAATTTATTTTGTTATTCTTTATTAAGAAATGACGATGAAAACAACGTGTAGTCACGTTTTTGTGACATATGTCACTTGATTAAATAAATTCGGAAATTAAATTCAAATTATTTCGTAACACTCCAAACAATACTTAGGTGGGATAATTGCTACTTCTTATTTCAATACATTTAATTTCGCACATCGCTGTATGTAATCATTAATCATTACTCGCCAAAGTATAGACTCTTTCAGTCAATTCACAACATATACATTATCCAGAGAAAAGATATATGATGGAGAAAGAAAATCAAACTTGTCCATTTGATGCTGTCCTAAACATACATTATAGCACTGCCAACGAGACTGCGATCATGCTGTCCAATCTATTAAAATGGAAACCACTTCAAGGCGAACCACCACAAATATGAAACCACTTCACTTGAATGCTGACTCTACAAATACCAATAACCACAACACCCATATTACTGTGCAAACATGCATGGAGCTTGTTGAGCAAACCACCGAAGCAATCCAGCTACCCGAAACATTTACGTTGCTTGTTGGTTTGGCGTGGGTGGGTGTAAGCTAAAATAAAACCATAAAGGCGTAATTTAAGAGTAAACAAAATCACGTCAAGCGGTCACAACAAGCAGTGGCTGTGGATCCTTTACGAGAAAAGGAATCAGGTCCTTGGAATATAGCCATAAGTAGTATTCATTTCACCGGTTGGCCGTGGTAATTTGTACAAAAAGTGACATGTGGTTCACTATTATTAGTCGACGGTGTATATAATATATAATATCCTCCAGAGAAAGCCCATGATCACTGCTGACTGCTGACAACTATGTATATAAGCAGTGATGTCAGTTTGTGGAGTGATGATGGTGGGCAGACCTAGGACTGTGGTGAAGCATGTAGAGCTAATTAAAAATAAGATTCTCACTAAAGATTGATTATTTCACAAATGGGAAGATATTTGGAGAGCAAGATGTCACGATAGATGTCAGTCAGTCCTACTTTCAACACAGGTTAATGATGAAATATTTCAACTCGGTAGGCAAAGAGTGGGTAAAAATATAAATGAAAAGTTTTTGATCCTGAAGCTTTAACTTCTTATAAAGTATTCTAATTCATCATTTTTGCATCAGAAGAGCCAAGCGAGTACAGCAATCTGCAATCTTTACACATTAACACAGTGCTTATGAAGCTGTATAGATATAACCTTGAGCAAATATGAAAACAAGTGTCATTTTTCGTAGTCTTGTATCTGAAGAGTGCTGTAGTAAGGAAATGACTCTTGTTTGACGATGTTTTCTAATTTTTACTCACGCAGAAAGAAAAGCATCCTAGCTTGTGTGAAGTATCAATATCTTCTGTGCTGTAGACATGACCAATCAATATCAGTCTGCGTAAAGTCAAGAGGACAAGTTAAAATGTGGTTTATCATAGTAAGCCCATTCGTGCTCGTCACACTGATTTACAAATACTTTTTCAAATCTAAAAATGACCACTGGAAACAATACGAAATTCGACAGATCGACATTTCCCCAGCAATGTCAAAGCTTGACATATTCCTTCAGCGAAAGCCCATGTATACGGTAGATGACTACGTTTATCAACAACTCGGCTTTGACAATTTTGCCGGCGTGGTGGAAATAGGTACACCTGGTATTTTCATAAAGGATATAAACCTCATTAAAAAGCTCCTCATTAAAGATTTTGACAATTTCGTGGATCGAAGACAGTTTGCCGTTGATGATGAAAACACTTCCCTTTTTAAAAGGCTAGATATGGAAATGAATTCGAGCTTCAATTAGTCCTACCTTTACAACCGGCAAGATTCGAAGAATGATGGAGGACGTCAACTCGGTTGGTAAAGAGTTGGTTGACGACTTAATTAAAAAAGAGGGCGAATACTTCCGGTGATAAATCAGTGAATGTTGACATAGCCGTTACCGTGAATTAGTATACCGTTGATGTGATCGCAGCCTCAGTATTTGGAATGAACGCGGGAACTGCGAGGAATCCAAAGTCAGCGTTTTTCATCATGGCTAATCGCATTACCGACGTGACGTACAAGTCACCGCTTAAAATTGCCACGATGTTCATGTCCCCTACTTTGTACAAATTTCTTGGAATGCCGGAATGCGGTTTCTCGACGACATGGCTGCCGATTTCTTTTGGAAGATTTTGGAGCATGGTTTACAAGGAAGACTGAAAGGGGAAATAAAGCTGAATGACTTTTTGCAGTTGCTTGTGGAAGCAAAAAAAGGAGAAGTGAAAGCTATAGTGGATGACGAGCTGGATGCTTTTGAAAAGGAAGCGCAACTAGGAGGTCAAGGAGAAAAGAAGAATTATCTTACAGAGGAAATTGTGATTGCACAAGGGCTAATATTTTTCTTTTAGCTGGATTTGGTCCCACTAGCGCTTTAATTACCTTTGCCGCATATGTTCTTGCGGCTCACCAAGATGTCCAAGAAAAGTTGAGGAGGGAAGTGAACGCGATTGCAAATGAAGATGGAACCTTTGATTATGACACTTTGGGACAGTTAATTTATCTTGATATATTTATCTGTGGTGAGTAACTTATTATATTAGCTTGATGGCAGCCCAATCACCGATCGACCTAACTGTCTGGTTTAATTATACCCGTTTGGATTTTAAAATATTTGTCGTCATTGCTTCACATTTTTGTCACAGAGGTGAACCGCATGTTTCCTGGAAATGCAAGATTAGAAAGACTGACCGTGAAGGATTATAGGGACGCTGAAAGTGGATTATTTGTTCCAAAAGGCACCCTCGTCTTTATCCCTTCGAATGCAATCCACTACGACAAGAATTATTACCATAATGCAGATAATTTTGATTTTTGATCCCGAGCATTTCAGTCCTGAGAGGAAAGTCGACAGGAGCCCATACGTTTTCATGACGTTTGGTATAGGCCCTCGTAACTGCTTGGGTAATATCTAATTCATATATTTATTAGTCATCTGAATTTAAAAGATTATTCATGTCGTAACTAATTATTTTACAGGTATGAGGTTCGCATTGGTAGAATCTAAAGCTGCCATTGGCCACTTGATGCATAACTTTATAATTGAACCTACGGTCAAAACTCCATTACCGGTGCAGGGCACCCCTGCCGGATTCATGTTGGTACCTCCGAAAAATCTAGAATTAAAGTTGACCCTTCATAATTAAAAAATAATATTGTAAATCGTGTCAATATTTTTTGTATCCTCTTTTTATCTCTGGTGATGTGATCTAAAAATTGCTGAATTATTTTGTTTCACACAATATAACATACAACAAGCTTGTCTAGCTTTAAAATCAGCCAATTTCGTGTAATTCATAAACACTGATTAATTTCAAGTTTCCCATTCGACAAAAGAAGCACACAACCCATTACAATACTTTTGAGGACAATGCACTATGCACTATTCATTGCCAACTCGACCTTGAAATTGTACGCCGTCATGGTTCATATTGTACAAGCATTATCCTCATCTTTATGTACATCCATGAATTCCTTCCCTCGTTAAATGTATAAAATTAGTGCTCCACTATTCATTTAAGAAGTTCCAATGGATTTCCAGACATTTGACTTCATACTCCAACTCCAGCCAATTTACAGTATAAAGTGGATACCGAAAAAATCTTTGAATGTCATGCTGTGACAGCATTATTACACCCAATTTCCAGCCCCATGCTAAAAACTCACAATCAGCTTGTTAAACTGAATCTCACGTACTTACTTATCGTTTTAGTATGTAATATATATGTTCACCTAAAAACTCAGCGGAAAAAAGTCCTCGTAAATGAAAATAATAACACTGGAACAGTTGAATATACCTAAGATGCACAGCACAGCTTGCAATTTTTCCGTCCCATAAGGCCCTAAAGCGTAACCTTGAAACTCAATCAGATTTATTTTCATGTTGTAAACAAGCTCATTTAATTTATGCATACACAAGCACTCCTCCTTTGTCATACCTACACCTACACAGTTTCAATGTCACACTAACCTGTACAGAATTGCTCCTCTTATTTTCATCTCTTACATCAGCAGTTCACATGGTCATCTCTATAAAAAGTGGCTATGGAAGCTGAAGCTCATCTTTCCATTTAGCCTTGTTTGTAGGTGTTTGCCATACACGTGCCACCAGTCACATCAAAATGTGGCTTATTATATTTTTTGTCTCAGTGATAACCCTCCTCCTCTACATCCTAATATTTGGAGGGAAGAATTTTTTCTGGGAAAAATATGGAGTCGAAGAAATCGACACTTCTTCTGTCCTTTCCGGATTTGAAGTGCTCGTTCTAGGGAAAAGTTTGTCTATCGCGGATAACTTCGCGTATGAGGTTTTAGGCGATGGGAAATTTTGTGGAGCGATGGAAATGGGAAAGCCAAAATTGATCTTGAAGGATATAGAGCTCATCAAGAAGATCATGATTAAAGACTTTGAATACTTTACTGACCGTCGAGAATTTTTCAACGACCAGAACTCCGCCCTTGGCAAGATGCTCTCGTCTTTAGAAGGCGAGGAATGGAAAGGAGTGCGAACCTCAGTGAGTCCGATATTCACAACTGGAAAAATTCGGAGGATGATGGAAATTTTCAATTCCGTGGGGAAAGAGTGGGTAGCAGAATTAAGTAAAAAGGCGGCTCCCCAAGGGTCAGTGAAAATTGATGTGGTGACTACAGTCAATCAATATACAATCGATGTGATAGCCTCCACCGTGTTTGGAGTAGAAGGTGGAACAGTGAAAAATCCTAATTCTATCTTTGCTCAGATGGCTGGTCGCGTGGTGGAATTAAATAAGTGGAAAATTGCTAAATTCACCTTGAGTCATATCTTTCCCAGTTTATTTGCCCTCCTAAAGATCCCTCTAATAGATGCAGAAGCTATGAACTTTTTTGAGCAAATATTCCTGCAAGGCTTTTCGGAGCGAATGAAGGGAAACATGAAGCGAAATGATTTTCTCCAGTTGCTCGTTGAGACAAGGAAGGGTGAGCTTAAAGCTGTTGGGAATGATGAGCTGAGTGCATTTGAGAAAGATGGACAAATTCCTGGAGAAGCTGGGACTGGAGACAAGAAGCACTATCTCACAGATGAAATGATGAGTGCACAAAGCCTCGTATTTTTCCTAGCTGGATTTACCACAACTAGTAATTTCATCTCCAATTTGATCTATATGCTTGCCCTACATCCACAAGTTCAGGAGAAGGCGAGGGCTGAAGTAGAGAAGATTTTGAAGGAGGATGGAAGTCTAGATTATGATGACTTGGGGAAGCTGCCTTATTTGGAAATGATTTTTAATGGTTGGGAAAGTCAACATGAAAAAGTCTTAATGTAAATTATATTTAACTGGTAAATAAGAATTTCCACTTGTTTCAGAAACACTACGAAAGTTTCCAGCTTTGGCCCGTCTGGAAAGAAAGTGCGTAAAAGATTACAAAGATCCTGACATTGGATTAACAGTTCCAAAGGGTATTTATGCTTGTATTCCAGTCACCGCGATTCACAACGATAAACAGTATTATGAGCAACCAGAGAAATTTTATCCGGAGCATTTCGCCCCAGAAAGGAAGCAGAAGAGGAGTCCTTATGCATTTCTTCCGTTTGGAATGGGTCCTCGAAACTGCATAGGTAAACGTCGCTAACTTTTTAAAATACTTTANCAACGATAAACAGTATTATGAGCAACCAGAGAAATTTTATCCGGAGCATTTCGCCCCAGAAAGGAAACAGAAGAGGAGTCCTTATGCATTTCTTCCGTTTGGAATGGGTCCTCGAAACTGCATAGGTAAACGTCGCTAACTTTTTAAAATACTTTAGTACAAACCTTATTGACTTCAGATCAAAGTTCATGGTTATGACTTTTGTTTATTATAGGTATGCGGTTCGCACTTGTAGAGTCGAAAGCTGCTATCGCACATTTACTCCACCACTTCACTATCGAGCCAACAGAAAAAACTCCAGTGCCAATCCAGCACAAAATAACTGGAATAAATGTGCTTCCGCCGGATAATTTAGAGGTCAAGTTGGTTTCTAGAGCACTCCATGAATGACTGACACGTTATGCAATCCTGTAGAAAAAGCGCTAATCAATCGTGTAACATGTAACTACAAGATTTTGTAAATGTGTAAATATAAATTTTACGAAAATATGTAAACTATTGTTGCGTTTCGTAAAATTCCTTTGCGAAAATATTCATGTCGATCGGTTTGGACGACGTTTTCAGTATAAATATTCAAGTTAAAAAATGTAAAACAGTATAGATTGGGATAAAGACAAAATGGAAAATAGGCTAGATACTCGTTACGAATATTGGCCGTGCTCGAAAAACAAGTTGTACTCATTGACCATAGTTGACAAGCTGTTATTTTATGATTGCTGAAGTAACACGATATATGTATGCTCATAAAAATATTTTCATAAAGTCATATCCTCTAATCTGTAAATTTATTTTTGCACTAATTACGCAAAGAGTGAACCCACCATGATATTAGTAGTCAAAAGATGTGCATTATTAGACACAACATTTAAATTGTACTTGTTCACCGCGTCGAAAAAAGAAAACTTCAGATTCCCACTAGTTATATAATGCTCACATGAAATGGAGACGATTATTATAAAGATGAATTTGCACATCATTTTTCTGGTTGGATACGACCTTGAACGAAGTAAAAAAACACAATTATTGTTCGCTTTTCGCTCTTGAACTGTATTTTTATATCTACTCTTCTCTGACAAACACAACTTTAATTATTACACAATATGCCGAGCTCTGAAAAAACTCACACACAGAATGGAAATGGGTATTTATGCATGCAACATAATAACAGAGCAACACATTCTATGACAGTCAAAAGTCCAGGTATTACAGAACAAAGTCAAGAGCAAGCTACACGCTTGAGGCGTGGGCGACAAAAAATGAGTTATTGCAAGGTAACCTTGTTGACTGATAATATTTGAGAGGATAGAGAAGCCGTCGGCGTCAGCTTCATTTTCGTAGTGTTCAAGTTAATCTTGTTTAGTCAACATCGATATTTTCAACTGGATGGAAACTGCTCTCCTCCAGAGATCCTATTGACTCCAATTAATTTTCAAGGCTTTTTCTTCAATTGGTTTTTTAAAGTGATAAAAGCGCAGAATGTGGTTCGCACTCATAGCCACGGCAGTGGTTGGCGTGCTCATTTACAAATTAGTCTTTAAAAGCAAAACTGGCTACTGGAAAAAGTATGGAATTCGGGAAATCGACACCTCCCCGGCACTTTCCAAGCTGGAAGTTTTCTTGCAAAGGAAAGCCATGTTTGCGGCAGATGACTATGTTTATGAACAACTCGGTGCAGAAAAGTTTGCTGGCGTGATGGATATCGGCAAGCCTGCAATTGTTGTGAAGGATGTGGAATTACTCAAGAAAATTCTTATAAAAGATTTCGACCACTTTGTCGACAGAATTAGTCTTTAAAAGCAAAACTGGCTACTGGAAAAAGTATGGAATTCGGGAAATCGACACTTCCCCGGCACTTTCCAAGATGGATGTTTTATTGCAAAGGAAAGCCATGTTTGCGGCCGATGACTACGTTTATGAACAACTCGGTTCAGAAAAGTTTGCTGGCGTGATGGATATGGGCAAGCCTGCAATTGTTGTGAAGGATGTGGAATTACTCAAGAAAATTCTTATAAAAGATTTCGACCACTTTGTCGACAGACGAGAGTTTTTCGGTGAGCAAGATGTAGCTCTCAAACGGATGCTTCCTTCACTTCAAGGGGACGAGTGGAAGGGAGTTCGAAATGCTGTTAGCCCTACTTTTACCACAGGCAAGATTCGGAGAATGATGGAGTACTTTAACTCTGTCGGGAAAGAGTGGGTGGATAATTTAACGGAAAAGGCGAAGACCAGTAAAGATGGGTCCGCCACAATAGAAATTCTTGCTTCAGTGTATCAGTACACCATTGACGTGATTTCTTCCTCAGTATTTGGGATGAACGCTGGAACAATTAAAAACCCCAAAAATAAATTTTGCACAATGGCCAATCGCCTCTCGGACATGAGCTCAAAGAAATTGCTAAATTATACTATTCTTCTCATGCTCCCAAATGTTTACAATTTCCTTAAAATGCGGCTTATGGATATGAAAGCTCTGGCGTTTTTTGAAGGCATTCTTGAGCAAGGACTAAAGGCGAGAATGAAAGGGGAGGTTAAACGAAACGACTTTTTACAGCTCCTCGTGGAAGTGAAAAAGGGAGAATTGAAAGCGGAAGGAAATGACGACTTGAATGCTTTCGAGAAGGAAGCACAGATTGTTGAAACTAAGGAAGAAAAGAAGCAGTATTTTACAGATGAAATCATGAATTCGCAGTGCTTGGTATTTTTCTTGGCTGGATTCCATAACACCAGTAACTTCATTAGTTCTGTCGCCTACGTCCTTGCTGCAGATCAGGATGTTCAAGGCAAATTGAGGAAAGAGGTGGGGAAGATTGCTAAGGAGGATGGAAGTTTTGATTATGATGATTTGGGACAGCTAACCTATCTGGATATGGTTATCAGCGGTAAAATTTACAATTCTATTACTAATTTTTTAACCTTACGAAAGGAAATTATTATTTTAAATAATCAATCTTCAGAGGTAAACCGGATGTACCCTGCTTCTGCCAGATTGGAACGGGTGTGTGTTAAAGATTACAAGGATCCAGAAACTGGATTATTTGTACCGAAAGGGGCCCTTGTCTATATTCCAGTGAATGCCCTTCATCATGACAAGGAGTATTATCATAATGCAGATAAATTCGATCCAGAGCACTTCAGCCCTGACAGGAAAGCGGAAAGAACGACAGAATTCAATCAACTTTGATTATGAAAATTATGACTACCGACTACATTGGTGTATATTTATTTTAATAGGCATGAGATTTGCGTTGATTGAATCCAAAGCTGCAATTGCTCATTTGGTGCATAAGTTCCGGATCGAACCTTCTCAGAAAACTCCTATCCCTGTGCAAGTCAGATCTGCCCCGTTACAAGTGCTACTCCCGAAAAATCTTGAGTTGAAGTTAATTCCAGTTCATTAAATTGAATATTTGTACATAATACCTTTCATTCTGTCTGATTGCTTACAATAAATTCATGTCATGTCATGTGATATAATGTAAGTTTGCATTGTATTCAGCACATTTTTATTTATAAATTCTTCTTTCAAGTCTGTCTTTTGGCAGAGGCAAATTGACATTGAGATGTTTAAATAATTTCAAAGTATTGAAGGTGTAGTTTTTATGAAACGTCCAAAAATTCTACACAACAAGTCATTTTTTGGCTCACCCTTATCGGCCTTATCTATAGTGAAACCTGACGTGGTGATTGGTGATAGCATATTGCCTGTTATGTATATGCTTGCAAAACTTCTGCATATCCAGTCTTTCCATTTTACCAGCACGTGTCATGTTCTTTCTCAATTCTATCCAGATTATCCAGAAGATGAATTATGCTCATTGTGGGATATATACATGCATAAAATGTGCTATGCATAAAAGACTAATAGAAAGAATCTAATTCATTCATGTTTCCTTACGATATTTAAATGACAAATACGAAATTACGCAGCAAAAGGAAAACGACAACTCAACGTTGCATGAAGTAGATAAATCGACATATGTTCCGTCGGGAGCCAAACATTCCGAACTGAATTAATGCTTATTGTTGGGATTGAGCCATCCTTGGTGTTTTGATTTTAGTTAAGCAGAAATTTTGTTTTCTGTTACAACTCAAGTGCATTTTAACATGAAACATAAATAC
>JAHZNA010001346.1:0-19077 GCA_027743935.1 Sinodicranocentrus sp. ZH6
GAGGAGGTCTGTGTTCATCTCGAATATGTGGTGGCGGTCCTCTATTCCCTCGATCATCGTTAAATGAAGGAGGAGGTCCTCTTGGATGATCTTCTCTTGGAGGAGGAGGTCCTCTTGGATGATCTTCTCTTGGAGGAGGAGGTCCTCTTGGATGATCTTCTCTTGGAGGAGGAGGTCCTCTTGGATGATCCTCTCTTGGAGGAGGAGGTCCCCTCGGGTGATCTTCTCTTGGAGGAGGATGTCCTCTTGGATGATCCTCTCTTGGAGGAGGAGGTCCCCTCGGGTGATCTTCTCTTGGAGGAGGATGTCTCATATGTCCAGGCGGAGGTCCCATATGATCTTCTCTCAAGAATGGCGGGGGTCGTAAATAATCCTCTTCCGAAGGTGCCATTTGAGGAGGTCGTCTTTCACCCTGAGGTGGTGGAGGACGTCTTAAATCTTCTTCCGAAGGACCTGACTGTGGAGGAGGTCTTCTCTCACCCTGAGGTGGAGGACGTTTAAAATCCTCTTCTGAAGGACCAAACATGTGAGGAGGTCTTCTCTCACCAGGAGGTGGAGGACGTCTCATATCCTCTTCCGACGGACCAGTAATCTGAGGCGGTCTCCTTTCAGCTTGAGGTGGCCCAGCCAAATTCAAATGTAAAATTGGATGCCTTGTAGTAAGTTCCAAAGGACGTTGATGTGGTGGGAAAATTTCATTTGTCACATCATTATTATCCCCTCCCTTATATTCCCAACCCTCGGGCTTTAGTCCTCCAGGAGGCAAAGCATTACTTACACCTGAAGGAGGATAACCTTCGCCTGGCGGTGGCCCTGGAGCATAAGACCCTTTCTCACTATCCCTAAAATCATTACCATACCCAGACGGTGGACCTTGACCTGCATGCAACATAGGGTCTCCTGGCGATCGTTCCATAGATGGCAAAGGAATATTCAAGAAACCTGTCGGTGGAGCTCCTTGAGGTGGTTGTGGTGCCGATGAACCCCTAAATCCAGGCTGATCTCCATCTACAAATAATTATATGAACGAAATCATTCAAACTGCTAATCCACCCTTATCATTCTAAACTCCTTCACCGGGGTGGTCTACTGATCAAGGTCAAACTAATAATTTCTACGCCTTGTTTTTTATGCAATCCACAAACGCAAACAATCAGTGGGGGAGGATGCGTTACCCTTTCATGTAATTACCTTTCTTTGCTCATCATTTAATATGATTAATGCCTGATAACACGTGATTATTGTTTCGCAACGCGATTACAATTGAAAAAATACAGGGAATCTGCTTTATAGAGCATTCAAATTTTTTCCCTCTAGAGTAAATATTTTCACGCGTATTCCTCAAGTTTTGTAATCTCAGAAAATGAAAAAGGCACACACAGACGAAAAAAGCAGCATGTTTTCATTTATACGCGATGTGCTCAAAAGATGCACTTGTACTCGCAATCTTTTCACCCCATCCTATTATAATTGTGGAGTTGAGTGTTATCTAAGTATAAATATTTTTGGGAGATGTTTAGAACACTGATCTACTTTCCAACTACCACTGACATGGATATAAAATGAGATCTCTAGAAAAAGCATCATATAAGCGAATGCAATATATAGCTTCAAAAATAAGTGTTATTATAGTATACCGCGTAGAGAAATGAATTTTTTTAAATGAAGGAGAGGGTGTAGAAAATGAATCGCCAACTTATTTTCTCAAGACGCAGACACGGTTCAGGAGCAAGATTGCATGAGAGTTGATATAATACTTGTGTTCACCAGGTATACATTTTCGTGCTTATTTCACCTTTCTAAGAATATTTCAAGGATGTACGTGTTCTAAAGAAAATTAAAGACGTGCCTTATCTATTCCCCCAAAGCAAACAATAAACACGGACCTTCATGAGAATCTCACCGAGAAGCTGAAATAAGCTACCATACGCATATGGCTGTATTTACTGCTGAAATTCGTAATTTCTTTACACGTGTGGGTCTTATCACATTATATTTAATAATGGTGAGTTGCAGGGCAACTTTTCCTGGGCCATGTATTAAGGATGTGTGGGTTAAGTTTGATGAAAAATTGGGAATACAAATGTTGCCAATACAATAAATAACCCTGTGATTTGAGATATTAATCAACTTCACAAACATATACAAGCTGTATCACTGCATTTTCAATCAATCACAATTTTTCTTCTGTGAAGTGTTCTATGAAAGAATATTCCTTGATTTGTAGGAAAGATTTGATTTTTTTCCTACTTGATAGTAACTACCTAATAGGATTCCGTTATGTTTATTTGTTGATTGTGGTTGCGCCTCATATACTATGAAGATAATATTTATGATCATATTAAGATGATTGTTTTGCATACAAATCTGCACTTAATAATATATGAGCAGGGACCTGTGAACTATTGTATTGCTCACCTACCTCCAGCTAAAAAAACGTTTCATGTTTAAAAAGTACAAAACACTCAACATTGCTGACCGTGACCTATGTTGAAACATTTTACAGCGTACATCGCAGAAAACGATGAATTAATGATTTTTGCTACATGTCTTCCCCCCACTCCCTTTTAATTCCCTTTGAAAGTACAACGGGAAAAGCACGTGGTAGATTAAATTCAATTTGCAATTAGAGATCCATTCGGGAAGGTACTTCTAACGGCTCTCTGCCAATTATCTGAGAATTAGGTATATATTATTATTTATGAAAATCTACAGAAAAGGTCGTAATCATAATGTACCACTACTATCTACAGCTGCTACTACTTGAGGAAAGAAACAAAGAAAATGGATATTAAACCTTTAATGGTTTTGTGGTGTGAGGGGATAATAAAATTCAGAGATGAAACTTGCAATGAATTCCTGATGGGCTAAAACTTTTACACCGTTTGTAAGGAGAAGACCGACACTCACGAGAAAATTTCATTTAACGGCTTTCTCATTCAATTACAGTGATAATGTTCAAAAGTTGTTTTGTGATTAGGATATCACTGCCAACAGATGAGAGCTCGTCTTTTTGATGTACCTTACAAACTCGTGAAAATATCTGTAATTGTAATACACATTATAGACATTTGTTGTTTGTTGTCAGCAAGGGAAAGTTTTTATGGACAAGGGATTTTTTTTATAGATTTGCCCTAATTTTACAAAGGAAAAAATATTACAGGATTAAATAGACTTGTCACTAGTAGAAAACTGCATCTACGAATGGAATCTACATTGTATGAGGTAGCCAGTAGTAGTTATTTCTAAACGGAAAATTGGTGTGGGAAACAAACACTGCAGGTATATTAGAGACATTCTGAAACAAGTACGATTTCTCCGCTCGTTGTATCTGCCACAGTAATTCTTGCTTTACATTAAATTCCAATTTAAATCCTGAAAGGAAAGCCAACTAGACTATTCGTAGTAAACAGGAAATCAATACCTACTGACTGCACGAGTACATTTTGATTTAGAAGATTATCCAAAATATTTACTCATCTTCACTCATTCCGTTTGGCATGAGGTATACACAAGTTTTCCTTTTTAAAGGAAAATACAAGAAAGATTTATAAATGCAATGTGCAATGTGCATACATAATGCGGTTCCTTATCCCTACATCTAAAAGAGCAACTTTATAAATATGAGGAGTCATTTAATACCACTCATTACTACAAGCATTTTTGTTTTTTACAACTTTATGATAAAGCTACTTCTCAACTAATTTGATTATTCACGCTCAACAAGGAATCCTTTAGCTGAAGAATAAAGTATTTGGAAAATATGTAAATAAGACACTCGCAGCTTGCACACTGGTCACGACTTGTTCATTAGACAGTGTTTTTGTTTGATCAAAATGACGGTAATGTTCATCATTCAAAAGCCTTGATGAGTTACAAATCTTTTTACGCATCAAGCATCAAACATTGAAGAAAGATTGTATCTGTAGTAGTTTTTACCTCCACGCAAACATGATTTTCCAGTATTTAACCCAAGCTATAAATGTATTTGATCTTTAAACGTTAACATATGTACACCCATATCCCATCTTTCGCTAAATGTAAATCTGTTAGTGACTGACATTTACTCTAAATTAAAGACAACCTCATCTCAAAATTAGAACGAATCAATTAGCCATTTTCATGTTGTTTTCCTTTCTGACAAAATCCCTCACATTTCTTTGCAAATCAACCAATTTCACGTTGTTTTCCTTCGTTAATACCAGCTAATTGTTGATTGTTTGACTTTCCTTCTTTTTCCGTACTAGATTCACATTGAGCCACACGCATTGACAAGGTGCATTTCCCATTTTCAAATGTCATTTAAATAACAACAAACTAGTTTTCTATTTAGTGCGTTGATAGTGGCAATGAAAATGTAGACAAATTTGCAAAATAGAGACATGCTTTAGAGTTTTGGTGTTGAAAGAGAAAAAGACAAACAGCAACCAAGGTCATTATTCCTTTCAATGAGTTTGTTTTTTTTGCATGTGTATCAGTTTGAGTTTCCTTTTCAGCAAGAAATGTATCGACTTCAAAAGACATCTATTTCACTCACTTCCACAATTGCCATGTGCGTCGTCTCATTCTCGTGCACATCTGTTCTCTCTACCAGACCAATTTGACAAGTCAAACCGAGCGCATCCATTCGCGTCTTTTTAACCATATTTTAAATTTTATGCCTCAAAATTGCATACACGCAGTGAAGAGAATAATAATCCTGTGATTTAAGACTCCACCCCTTTAGGTAATCTGACATTGAGCCATTTTACGAAAAACGTGCATATGTGTGGGCAAGTCCGTGTGGATTTTTTTTATAAAAGGGGGAAATTAAAAATTTCCTTTTCTAAATATGCAACCTACCTCACCACAACTGACTTACAAGATGACAGTGAACTTAACCACCATCAATTTTACTTTTCCACTAATTCCTTTGTCAAATAAAGTGATTTACACAAGTGCACTCTAACTTTTGCACACAACAATGCTGCATGATAAAAAAAATGAAAACTGCACAAATTTCTTCCACACACGAATTATCTCATTCAACTCCACTCGTCGTAATAAACGTCAACTTGGGATTTTCAAAATAAATACAGCCTCAGCTTGGAAAATACTTTAACTTGGGCCTTTCTTTAACTTTCATTTTTTAAATGATATACTACCCCTCACAAGGATTACTGCATTCTCGACGAGATTGTAATGACTTTCGTGGAGATCTACGAAAGCTTATCATTTTTAAGCTTGCAATGTGAAATCGTCAAAATAACTTCTTTTCGGTTTCGTCACTCTTCCGTGTAGCTTTTTTTATATCGTTATCAGGATAATTGACTCATATTTTATTAAAGGTCCATAAAGTGAACATGTTTTTTTACGAGAAAGGAACTGTGTCTTCCTCAATGGAACTATGATTCATTCATTACTACAATTTTCAAAGCTTCCCATTCACCCATCCTTTTCACACTTTTAAGCTAATCACACAATCCTTTTCACTCTTGAATGCGACATGAAACGACAACAAAACCTAGGATGGTCAATGGTCTGTCACAGAGAGATGATGTGAGTCTCAAGAAATATCCCGTTATCTCGTCCGAGCACTTTACTTCACGTACCATTTCTATCTCATTAGCATTATGCACAAGTTGTTATCGACCCACAAAAAAGTCCAAAGTCTGTCTTGTCCTGTCGCCCTACTACATCTTTCATACATATTATTCGACAGTAAGTGGCCTAGTGGCATCTTCACTATTTGTAATACTGAAAGAAGAACTCGTAACCTTAAGAACTTCACGTCCGCATTGCATGTGCTCACATCTATATGCATATCTTTCACCAAATAGCACACTAAGCACACGTTCTGCTATGATTTTCCTCTCGGATAACGAAAACACAATTGTGTTACCAAACGAAAGTGTTTTAAGTATAGTTGCTCATCTATTTCTCATTTAAAATCTCGTTAAAACTCATCATAACATTGATACCTACAGGTAGGTACATATTCAAACATTTGAATATTATTATGTCTGCTTGAAAAATGCATTACTCCTTAATCATCAGACGATATGCCGAAAAGGCCACAGAAGCTGATTTGAAATGTTGAAGAAGAAAAAACAATTGAATTTCTTGAGGCAGTTTATCGAAAGAAACAATACGAATGAAAATGTGTGTATGGACGTGTCTATCCGTTAAATACGGTGTATGTCTTAACGTTCTTCTTCTAAACTTTCCCTTCTTTTTGACTAGAAGCTTTTGCTCCTACCGAGTCAATATAATATCGATAAAGTGTATTTCTTCGAAGATTCATCTCTAGACATATGTGTATCATCTTGAAAACATGAGCGCAGCGTGTGCACTGCACATAAACATAAGACTCAAAAGTGAGAGAGAGAGAAATGTTCACAATAGCCTTTGCGAATGGAAGTTTGCTTTATGCTTTTGCATTGATTTTTTCTTGTAGTTCAATAGCATCTGCAAGCAAACATGACACACTTTTGCTTTCAGCAGAGAACAAAATTATGATGACGTGAGAAAAAGCGAGAAAAAAAGATGAGGAATATAAAGAAGAAGAAATATGTGGAGTGATTTGATTTTTATCTTGAAAAAGATGATACGGAGTGAGGGAGGTATTGTGAAGGAATTTTATACCTTTTTTTGAAGATTTCTAAAGAGATAAAAAATGATTTGTAATTGTATAGTTTTCGTGGGGAGAATATGTGAATGCTATAATTTATCATAATTTTTTAATGCAGAAATAATGCCTACTAAAATTGTATGATTACATATTTTAATTGGAGGGGATGTTAACCTTGGCTGTACATTGTTGCTTAACAGGGGAATTAGGAGGGAACTTTCACTAATTAGAACACGTAGGTATGTTACGTGAGTTTTAATAGGGTGTAGATCATTTAATAATTATGGAAATGAGAAATGAAAAAAAAAATATAAAAGACTTACATGGTGGACCATGTCCTCTATTCCCTTCAGGACTGTCTTTTTGCAGGAATCGTTCTGGATTAGTGGAAAAGTGATTAATTTGATTTTCCATAGCTTTAAATTCGTTATTGGTGGAGACAAATCCCATTCCACTCCCGCCATGAGGTTTGTGTTTTTCGAACATTTTAAATGGATTATCGATGTGAGAAGGAACTCCACCTCCATTTCCGCTAGGAGGAGGTCCTTCAACTCGGGATATGTCTTCAGCCGAAGGGATAAAGTTGTTTCTTCTTGAAGGATCTTCTCGATCAGGGAAAGCTGGTCCACTGGGATTATTGCTACCGCTAGGACCTCCAAATGGAGGGAACAAAATGCTAGATGGCAAACCTGTGGGACCACTTGACACTGGAGCACCCTTATCATTATTATGCACCATAGGATAGTAACTCATTTCACTACTGCCAGGCTGATCTGGCGGAGGAGGAGGTGGAGGATGTCCATCAAAACCTTTTCTTCCAACGTCGCCAAACGTGTAGCCTTGGGAAGCATCAAAATTATGAACCATCACACCTGGATAACCGCTAGCACCTGTTCCTGGAGGAATATTGCTGAATTCTCCTTTTGGAACGCTAGCTTGTTGTTCTTTTTCCTCTTCTTCTTCAGGGTCACGTTCTTCACCGCTTTTGAATTTAATTTCGATTCCGGATTTTTTCTTGCCTTTGCCCTTCTTTTTCTCAGCATTTGGTATGGGCTCCAAAGGATCGTAGTACTCTGAAGGGATGTCAACTTCATTACTCATTACAGCTAACCATTTTGCTGGAGGGGAAGCAGTAGTGGAGACCATAGCAGCTGCTGTTGGAGCTCTTACAGTAGTTCCTACACTGGAAATTATCGACATGATTGGAAGCGGAGTTGGAGTTGTTGGTTCTGGAGTTGGCTTCTTTCTTCTTCTTTGCTTTCCCCACCTAGATCCAGGGGTCGATGGAGACAGATAGTAATCAGGTCCGTCATCCTCCATTGTATTTTGACCCGGAGAAGGTGACGGAATTGGTAATGGCGTTGGTGAAGATAAATCCACAGCCGCCATTTCTTTCAATCCATTTGGATCACCAAATTCCAAAAGTCGCTTTAAATTATTTCCATCATAATCCACTTGAGGGGCGTATCTATCTGATTGCTGAACTGTACCCCAATAATTAGGCGAAGCCCAATTTCCAGCATCACTAACATCTGCACTAGAACCTCCAAACAAGTTTTGATGAAGCTTTTTCTTACTTTCGCTGGATTCCCTCAAAGTAAACGGTGTCGTTGTGGATCTCACTGGTCCAAACTTTTCATCAGGTGGGCCAAACACGTGCATTTCAATAGATGACCCCTTTGTCTTCAATTCGGTACTTCCTGGAAATATTGAGGAAGCGGGGGGCACTGTTGAAAATGAAGGTAAACTAAGCCTCTTTTCCCAATCCATCAATGATGAAGGTACTTCCATTGACGGTCTAAATTCCTTGCTACCTCCATAATATCCAGAACTAAAGGATCGATTGTAGTGATTGGAGAATGCATCCGGTTGCTTTTGATACTTGGGATTTTTATCCGAGGGCCATTCACGACTATCAAATTTCATGTAAATACCCTTATCATCTTTGTTGAAATTGCTATTTGCATAAAACGGATGAAAAGTGTCTAATCCACCAGTATCAGGATTGCCAACACGACCCACTTCCTGTTCATCCTCATCCAATCTGAAGTGACTGTTGTCCTTGTGGAATTTACTGCTAAAACGACTTTGATTCCTGGTGCCCATCATATCATACAAAATAAACGGCGAATTTGTTGTGGTCGACGATTGTGTGTATGGTCCTCTGGGTCGAATAAACTTTGACATATTGTGACCATTGCTGGTTTGACCTCTGTTTATTTCATGGTCAGGAGGATATCTGGGATCATAGCTATCCCGGAAATAGTCTCCTGGTCCTCCACTGTATCCTCCATCATAGTCATCGTTGTTTTTGTATCTGTTATTATTTTCTTTGACAGCATCAAAATAGCCGAATGTGCTGTAGCTAAACGGCAGTTTTGTAGTTGTTTCCTCAGTCGAAGTTCTATTTGTTGTGGTAGTCACATCAATCTTGTTTTCAGACGATGGACTAGCTGACTCTTGGTAAGGATCTTCATTTGAAGGTAAGCTGAAGGAAGTTTTGGTCTTTGTTTTTGATTTGTCACCAGACTTACTCTTTAGCTTGATTAGTTTAATCTCACCAGATTTATTTTTCGTTTTTTCAGTTGACGATTTGATAGAATTTTCGGAGGAGGACGCAACCTGATAGTCGAGATCAGGTGATGGTGTCGTTGTCAAAGGATCTGCGGTTGGTGACTCTGTTTTCATTTGTTCAAATGACGTTTGTTCACCGCCTGCAGCTATACCCATTCGTTCAGTGGAACTGCCCATGTATTCAACGTCGTTTTTAGCCGTTTGTAACTTATACTTCTTCCTTCGACCTTTTCGACGACGTTTTGGTAATCCGGCTTCTGGGCCAGTTGTGTCGGATTCGGATGTGTCAACGTTGTTACTCACGCGGAACTTCTTTCTTCGTCTCATTTTTCGCCGAGGGGCAACCGGTATTTCTGTAGAGGCGTCATTTTGTTCTGTGGATTTGAGATATATTTTCTTTTTTGATTTCTTTTGAGATGCTTCGCCTGAACCAACTCGTTTGATTTGGTTAGTTTGAAGTAGTGGATTGTCAAGGAGTTCTTGAGATATCGAAGGATATCCTCCAGGGAGCATATTGTGGTTTTGAAGTAGCCCGGGTTGCTGTTGTTGGTGATGCTTTTCTGTTGTAGTAAAGTAAATGTCTGGGAATACGTTAGGATCGTAGACAGCATTAGCTAAAGCAGAATCGTCTGCTCCTCCTTCTAACCCTACTCCACCATATTGATCACCTCCATCCATGTTTGCATTTTGCATGAGAAGCTCTTCAGCAATATCTTGTTGCTGCTGGGAAGAGAAATCAAGTCCAGGTGGGAGCACAGGTTGTCTTTCGAATTGCATATTGACGGGATTTCCGTCGGGATTCACGAGATGGAAAAGTGTTCCGAAATTTTCTGTCTGCTTCAGTAATTGCAACCCAGCTGGATCATGTGCAGTTGGTCTAGCTGGAGGATGAAATTGTTGTTCAGGGCTTGAATAATAATCCATTTGTGGTGAAGGTCCATCATTTCTTTCTGGCGGCATCATCCTGTCCATTGCAGTATGTTGTGTTGGGCGCTGCTGTTGATTTTCCATATTACCTGGACCATCATCGTAATCATCTGGACGGCTACTTAGATTGCTAGGAATTTTCTTGAACTTTGGCAACTCTGCTGGAATCGAGGGACTTGGTGCTGGCGGCATCATTAAGGTTTGTGGAAGTTGATTCCCCCCTCCTGGACGTTGTTGCTGAAAGTGTTCGTTACTTTGATGCATCTGAGGAAATTGCTTGTTTTCAGCAGCAAAATTTTTATTAGCAAAATGTTGGTCATGGGGAAATTTCATTTTCCTCATGTCCGGGCTTTGCTTTCCAGCAAAGTTATCATGTAAATGAGAAAATGGATTTTTCATTTGATGATTCGCAAACGAGTCTGGCTTTGGAGGTCGAGGAGGACCTCGTCTTCCTCCATGGTCTCTTGGTGGACCTCCGTTCTTTCCTGGTCGATCCCATCTTGGACTCGGTTTATTCTTATGTGGTGGACCATTTCTTCTATTATGTGGAGGTGGACCGTGTTGATGTTGTGGTGGCGGTGGTCCATCGAACTCTTGATGCTTCGGCTTTTTCTTTGACTTTCCATTAGGCCCTCCGTTCTTTCCCCGACCAAAAATATTTTGTGGCCAGTTCCACAGACTAGCACGTTTTGTCAGTCCTCCAGCTCGCTTCACTTTTGGCGTTGGTACAGGTGGGGGCACCAATCCTTGAATATACAGTTGCTGCTCGAGCATCTTCTGATTTTGTTGATCTGAAGCTTGGTTTTCCAAATTCAATTGCTCTCTTGCCATTTGATCTTGAAGGTTATTCATATATTGCAGCTTTTGCTGACTTGCAGGGTTTCCATTGGGTTGAGGTAAGAATTGCTCGTTAATGTGACTGTACTGACCGACAAGACCATTTTGTGCGCCATTGGCTACAAGCGATCTTTGGGTATGTACTAAAGGGAACACAAAAACATTTGTAATGAAATGTTTCCTTTCGAACCAATTTTTATTCTAGCGCTAATTTCAAATTAAAACTGTTACTACAACGTGTTAGCGGTAAATTAAAAACTGGCTCGAAAACGAGACATTTCATTTTCTCAATCACTTTCACTAATTTTTCATTACCATTTGGATTCAAATAGTCCCCCTGTTGCGGAGGCTGTTGTTGACCTTCCGTATTCGTAAGAGAGTCTTTGAACCCGTCTTCATCTCCGATTGTGAACCCAGCTCCAACATAACCTTTAATTCCACCTAAGCTCCTCAATCTGAAGAGCCCTGATTGGCGAAACCCGCAAGCTACCTTAAGACCCTTTCCTCCTTGCCAAACACAAACACTCTCCACTTGCACTATACTACTACTGGCTATCACTATAATGAGGAGGATTATCGGTCCTAAAATTTTGTCCCTTCTTCTTGATAACAAAAAGTCAGAAAACCTACTGAACGAAATATTGAACGGTCTCATCTCACTTCCTCTCTCATTCTCAATAAGCTCATCGTTTTCTTTAATAATTTGATAATTATTGCAGCAAGATGAGCATTTCATATCGTGCTGACTGGGATCCTCCGGAAGTGATTCAGTCGTCCACAGTGTCGATGTGCATGGAGGTACTCTTGGTGGCTGTTCTGAGCATTCCTCCTCGCGTCTCCTTTTAACCCCCATGATACATGTAAATGATCCTGTCAATTTATTTCCTTTATCCAAACCAAATGAACTAATTATTCTCTATTTTTTTTAAATCCACGAAAATCCCACTGTGAAAATTCAGGTCATTCCTCAAGTTTTCCTTGAGCTTGTCCTCACAAACCGCTTTTCACCGTGTCTTCACCGCACAAAACCAGTCACATGTTTTTAAGAGAAAAAATCCGAATCTGGGGCAACCGCAACAATGCAGCCGGACACAAGAATAAAATTCGGAAACGGTCGTCACCAACACATATCAACACGGAAATCAATATATGTATGATAAATTCTCCCTAACACTTGTAAAATTACATTTACTAAATCGTTCCCAATCCCGGTGCCAAAACTCACCACATAAACTTTTCTCTTCCTCCTACACGTCCTTCCATTGTGTCAGGTTGTTTGGGACTGAGGATGATGCAAAAAGAGCAACAATGCTCACAACCACCTCATCATTTGGCAAAAAATCCTGTTTATCTACGTGCATCCTTACAGGTGTGTGCAGCACGGATAACATACGTTTTGCTCTGCTTTGTAAGCCCTCATCATCATCTCAGGTTGAGTTTGAGGCTCAAGCTTCAAAAGGAAATACAAAGGTATAAGCTTACACACAAACTTACAGGGATGACCAAAAAGTCAAGAAAATGTGGCACACTTATATTTTCCCCTTTGAAAGATGTAGACTATATAACCATATGATATTCTGCGATACACAAGATGATACGATGATTCGATGCTTGGCTAACTATTTTTTATTCGTATGCATAACTATCTATTCGGTAGAATATGTGTGAAGGATAAATTATCGAAATTTTCATACATTAGGATCACCAGTACAAGCAGTGGGAGACTTTATCAAAAAGGCAAAGGGTAGAGTTGAGAATACAATATTATTTTGTAACATTTTAAAATATATCAAAAGAATTTGTTTAAATATATGCCTATAGCTCAACGTGTACATGCTCACATACATATATATAGGTAAATATCCATCCACTTTTTTTCTTTCTTTACTGATTTTGAAAAGAAGACGAAAAGGAATAATATATATGTTTTTTTATGAAACGGAGTAAAAATCCTGTATTTCTTGTTACAGGTAGTTTTTATTGAGTAGGTGGTCTGTCTGTATCTGTGCTGCTGCAGAATTCATCGAAGAAAAACCTACTGACCGTTATGTGGAGTGGATGCTATAGGCTTGATATGAAGCTCTCCTTTTCTTTTTAGGTGGAATTCTTATTTTTTTAAAAAAGTATTCACCAAATAGATATGTGAGTAAGAGAATTTTTGGTTGATGGCCCGCCGACCTGCTAACATGTATTTATAAAGGACCCCTTTATAATAAGGTGGATATCTGATTTATCTAGTATTGTTTTTTGCACGTCTATTTGAATTGTAGTATAGTAATAGTGAATCATTTAATTGCAATTCCTCCGTAAAATATATGCTCTTATTGCTTAAGCGTTTCATCATCGTGAGATATCTGGGTATAATATTTGATACCCCATTGGAGCGAAACGTAATCCCTAAATATTATGAGGCTGTATTCATCTTCATGTCAGTATTTGAGCCAATATATTAATATTTATTTTTGAGAATTTCAATCAAGCTACGTAATCGGGGAAATATTTTTTTGAGGAAAATCGTTGTGCAGTGATGATGAGCATACCTGTTTATAACTATTGCTTTGGAAAATCGCTCTTGTTTCTCTATTGAAATCAAGGATCCCTTTTTTGGCCAAAGTTTCCCCCATTGTATAATAAAATACAAGATGCAAGATGAATGCTACAAGATTCTCAAATGAGAATAGATCACGAGATGATACCAATGACTTGATGTATAACACATACTCACAAGTCGTGTATGATGTACGTATCTAGAGATTATCTTTGTGATTTTATTTATAATGACTAGGAGAGCATTTTTTTGAAGTTTGCTTACCAACTTTAACAATGAAAAAACAATAGAATGCAATGTGCTACATATTTATGGATGATGAAGCTAGAATCAATCTGCTCTCGATTTTTCGAGGCGGAGGGGAATGTATAATGAAGTGGGAGTTTTTGCATTTGGATAGAAGAACTTCATTTTGGAATTGTTGAATGGGTGGGTACGCGAAAGGTGAATTTTGGGGAAATTACTTGTTTTATCTGGGTAGTACATCGTTTTCTCATGTTTTACGAGAAAGATTTGATGGTTTATTTTGTGGATAGAACAAGAAACGATTTGCTAGTTAGATAATTGATTTCGTAATGATCGATTGACCATTTGGAGCAATCAAATGTCAGAAGAGGTAGATGGGAATACAAAAGGTAGGTAAGTACAATAGAGGTGGTAATTATACCATTGTCGGTATGTATTTCAGGGTAATTTATTTTTAGATGTGGGTGTTTATGAATGGGTAGAATTGAATTGTAAATTAGCCCCGACACGTGTATCGATTAGAGGAAATATGAAATGTGCCAGACAGAATGAAGATGAAATTTTGATTAATTTTTAAATGAGCTTGCTCTGTGTAGGCATAGGATAATTTGAGATGCACTTGATATGAATCTGTTTTTTGCCGGTGAACTTTTATCCAATACGATCTTTGCGATGAGGAATATGTAATTAAAACGAANTAGGCATTGGATAATTTGAGATGCACTTGATATGAATCTGTTTTTTGCCGGTGAACTTTTATCCAATACGATCTTTGCGATGAGGAATATGTAATTAAAACGAAATGTGAGGATGGAATGCTAAAATGGAGATTTTACTAGAGTGTGAATAAATATGTGAAAATTAAGATGATATTCGGAGATAGATTGTTAATGAGGAAATTATTTTTTAAATTGATACACATGTAGTCTAAGGTCATCGGGCTTTTTATCTCCGCAATTGACATCCATTGTTAGTACGTACAATAGACCGCCGAAGGAGAGTAAGCGCAATTATAACAAAGGTTTCTCGGTTAATCAAGGAGCTGAGGTGATGTTAGGTTAACAAATTGTTGGATGTGAGTGTAAACAAGAAAATGGTAGCGTTACAATTATGTTAAATAAACCTAACCCTTACATTTTGATCAATGTAATCAATACTGAATACTTTTGCCCAAACAAACGTCCGTTCAGCAAAGCAATCGTAATTAAGTTTACATAAATCCCTTTCTCAGCAAATGTTTACTTTAAAATCTTCATTGCAAGAACCAAAACCGGTAGAAGAGAAAACGATTCTGGAATATTTGTTGTCAACGTCAAATTACTATGCAAAGCAAGGAATAGACTTTTGGCTGGCTTGTATTTCTACTTTGTATGTACAAGATTTCAAAAATATCTTTGGGGTCATTCAGCAAATCTTATTCAAGACCTCTACAGTTTTGTTTAGATTGATTGGCTTCCAAAAGGGAAAACAGGCAACGTTTTAAGGCAGCTTGTAGAATACTTGACAGTTGTTTGATGATATATGATCGATCAAGCTGTCGTTTTCCCCCTTTTCCATTGTCTTTATGATGTCTAAATAAATTACAAATGATTCTCAGTGAAGAATGAAGATAACATGATCATTAGCAAGAGTTACCTACAAAATGTGAATTAATGTGTTATCTTTGNTAAATTACAAATGATTCTCAGTGAAGAATGAAGATAACATGATCATTAGCAAGAGTTACCTACAAAATGTGAATTAATGTGTTATCTTTACTACACATGCACGGAATCTTCTCAAATATCTCAAATAATTGAATTTAGAAATGTTAAAAGAAATGCCTCAATACGTTCTATGGCCTTACTATAAGTGAACTAGACCTATCAGCCTCTTCTCAAACAATATTGATAACTTGATAACCTTCAACTTGTTGTTCGTATACGACGCTGATATGTCACGCACTACATGAGTTCCACGTTCCAGACGCAACTTGAGTAATTAATATCCTGTTTTTGCCCTGCACGAACTAGCTGGCTGTAGCAAAAACAGACAGAAACTAAAGTTGACTCATTTTTGGCATTTTTTCCTCATTCGTTGAGTTGTGTTAGCTATCTATGTACTTACATATAGTCTCCCTTTTTACTGAATCGTCACTGATTTGATAGACAATCACGTTTTAGTAAAATGGAGAAGTATATTTTAAAATCGAAATCTGAAAATTTCGAGCCCATCAAAGAAAAAACCTTTCCGGAATATTGCTTGATGAAAGCGAGGTTTTACGCTGATCAAGGAAAAGATTTTTGGATGGTAGTACCCAGCCCACTCAACTAATACATATATTCCATGTATTGTCATTGTCGTGAATTGTGTTAACTAAATTTTGAGTAACGGTTTTATAGGTAGATGGGTTCACAGATGAGAAACGATATTTCAACACTTTTGACCAATTAACTAAATTTTGAGTAACGGTTTTATAGGTAGATGGGTTCACAGATGAGAAACGATATTTCAACACTTTTGACCACGAAACGCGACAAGTTGGATCTGCGTTTTGGAAAATGGGCTTGCGTAAAGGTGACACTGTGATTTATATGATAAAGGACTTGTTCAAACTACCAGTCCTCCTTGTCGGGGTTTTGAGGGCAAACGGTGTTTTGAGAGCTTCGTACCCAGAAGACGATATTGGTAAGAGTTTATTGAGTTAAATGGAGTTAAGTGAGTTTAAATAACTATTTTTTTGTCTTGAATTTTAAACTTTTTTGGACAGAGACAATTTCGTCCCGTGTGAAAGAAAGCAATTGCAAATTTATTGTTTGCGAGGAGGATGCAGTTGAGACATGCAAACAAGTAGCTGGAAATGTAGGATGGGAACTGGAAATAATTACAGTGAACCGGACCGATTCAACTTTAACATCTTTGCAACAAATCCTGGAAGACGACAATGGATTAAGTATGGAGATCAAATATTAACTAACCCCGATTTTGGTCACAGAAGATGATCCTGCTATAATTTTGTGCACGTCTGGAACAACAGGTTTTTTTAGAAACTTTAAAAGACACTTTTTGTGCTCGACAAATTTTAATATGGACTGATGTGATCATGTGATTACAATAATTATCGTTTAGGTTTACCAAAGGGAGCACTTCACACTCACCAAAGTCTAGTAAATCAAACACGAAGTCTACGGCGCTTACGGTTATCTGAGAAAAAACTTAATCTCATTGCGACCAAAGCTACCCACATTAGTGGCACTTTTTTTCCAATTACATTTATGACAGCTGGGAAGCCTTGTATTGTAGTGTCAAATCCGAGCACAGACACCATTTTTAAAACTGCACTTAAATATAAGGTTACTGAAGTATTTAGCAAGTCCTTAAACTGCTGGTTAAACTATGTTTATTTTAAAACAATGGGTGCAATCTGTGTTTTTTTAGCCTGGGTACATATTTGCTTTCTCATCTTTTCTCATAGCGATGGCTGAACCTTAAACTGCTGGTTAAACTATGTTTATTTTAAAACAATGGGTGCAATCTGTGTTTTTTTAGCCTGGGTACATATTTGCTTTCTCATCTTTTCTCATAGCAATGGCTGAAGCACAAGAAAAAGGGGAAATGGACTTCAGCAGTATTGATATAATTTTTACCGGTGGAGTCCAATTAACGCCTGCTTTCAGACAGACGCTCAAAAAGTTACCAAACTTGAAAGATCTTATTATTGTTGGTGAAACTGGCTAAGAAACAATTTCAATTTGAACTTTCTCATAATATAAAAAAACGGTTGACTCATTTACAGTTTCCTCACTTTGCAGATTTATGGAATGACGGAATCCCTTGTTTGTGCTACAAATTCTGTTTTGAGACAACTGTCTGAAAATGAACCAGCCTCCATTCGAGGTATGCTTCTTGAAGTTAAGGCTTTGATCTTGGTATTATTTACTGAAGACTTTTTTGTTAGACATTCCGGACTTTGCTGTGGGGATGCCAGGTCCCATGGTTGACCTTAAAATAAGAGATCCTGATACAATGGCAGTTCTTGGTCCAAATGAGACGGGGGAGATATGTGTTAAGTCTCCGGGCTTGTTTCATTCGTACTATTTAAATCTTGAGGTTCATCCCTCATTTTAAATAATGGTACATGTTCATACAATAAGTTCTAATGCTGAGGACTCTAATCCAATTTCATTTGCGTAGGCTACTAAGTCAGCAGTTGAAGATGGTTATTTTCGAACTGGGGATATTGGCTATTATGACGAAAACGGGTTCGTTTATATTGTCGACAGGCTCAAGGAGATTTTCAAGTATTACGGCGATCACGTAAGTGTCCTTCATTTTAATTTTTCTTAAATCTCCTCATAATTTTAATGCCGATTCGGAATAACAGATCTCACCATCTGAATTGGAAGGTGTGATAGCAAAGCACCCTAAAGTTAGTGAAGTGTGTGTTGTTGGCGTGGCTGATGCTGGAGGTCATATTCCTCGAGCGTTTGTTACCCTGCAAGCAAACTCAGGATCGGAAAATGATGTCGCAGTAGAAATCAGGGAATATGCAAATGGTACAATAAGAAAAGGCATAAAATTGTCACTCGTAAAGAATAATTCACATATATATTATAAACTAGGCGACTATGTTTTTATGATTTTTCAGGAAAGCTTGCTCATTACAAACATCTACGTGGTGGTGTCTACATTGTCAAGAATCTACCATTGGGGAAAACAGGAAAAGTTTCTAGACAACTTGTACACAAAATGTATGTTGATGAGAAATTCTGACAATGTGTCAAGTCAATTGATGAGAAATTGAGAAGTGGTATAAATAATTAAGCTATAACGAATTTTGCAGGGCTGTTTGTAATGTAGTAACTGAATAATTAAATAGTGGGATAATTAAATAATTGGATATGGCTAAATAGTCGTTGACAAATAAAATTTGATTTTTCCTCCCAAGGAGATGTGTATGTAAATAAATGAAGGGCTTTCTAAAGGAAAAACTGGCCAAACTTCCAGATGGCATTGATCAACACTTATAGCAATTAGTTGTTGACTCAAAGTAAGTTCCGTACTGCACACCTACATTTTCGATAATACATAGGTAATTAATCTTTTCCGGTAATCTATTTAATCCAAAGATTACACAGCATGTATGTACGGATAGGGAATAACCTTATTTATATGTGTATATTTACATATAGGTACATATGCGTTTAAATGAACTCATGTATTCCATGTCCATACTCTCCATGCGTATTATTGTACTAGAAGAGCCCGTTCCTCCTACGGAGGAGAACACCCTTTATAATCAAATAAAAATAGATTTGTGGATGCTAGAAAAATTCCTAACACCGTGTACAGAGAC
>JAHZNA010001348.1:0-104093 GCA_027743935.1 Sinodicranocentrus sp. ZH6
CAATGCTTGATATAGGAAATAAAGTGTGATCAGTGATATTTAAGAAATGAACTGATCGGAGGACCAAGTATCCTTGGCATTTATATCTTTAATGCATAATCAATGCATCACAACAACTACAACGAAAATATTAATACGTATACGTATTGCAGCAGTACTCCAGTTTGGAAATGTGCGATTTATGTATAATCACAAAAATTCAAAGCCTTAGCTTGTCCAGTCTTAATTATACGTCCATTGATGAAACAGAATTAATTTTATTATTTAAAAATTGAAAAGAATCAAAACCAATATTTAACGCACTCTTTAGATTTCTGTTAACTGCAGATAGCACTGAATTTGTAAATAATGCTAAAATGCACAATTTGAAGATGCTACGAAACATGATTATTTAGAGTGGGGGTTGGGGTTGATATTCTATGAATCTTTGAAGTTTTGTTTAAAATTTGACTGACTAAAAAACGAAATGCTGAGTACTGCTTGACTCAAAGAAAATGTTGGAATGAAGGCTAATAATTTTTTTCGGCCCTTTTCTAGCCCTGCAAATTTACGTTTGTGTTCCAGTTTACAAGGAAAGGAAAAAGTGTATATATTTTGTAAGTTTTAATAATCCTACATTTCACTCGTCAAAAGTTCATTGGAGCCATTCATTTCAAAAATAGATTTTAATCCTTTTCGTAGCCCGACGAATACCGCCATACTGGCAGCAATTTAGACAATCTGAAAAAGTAGTAAAAAAGGATAATTTGGGTGCAGGTGCCAGCGCGTGGACTGTTTTTTCTAGAGTTAAAAATATGTGAAATGAGAACCTTTCTCAGCTAACCCGTGACAGTCCTTCGTGAAACAGCATAGGTACTCCACATTATCTGCCATCCGTATTTGAGGCACTTTGTGATATTCTGATTTAATTTGGTAGGTACATTTACATCAAGCAGCATCCTGCCCTACAAACTGTGAAAAACTGACAAAATTTAGGTTTTTAAAATAACATGGAGCATCGTTCCTTTTCGGAGATTAGGAAAACGAAACAAGTGGGGGTCTATTTAATCTGCTAAAGAAACTCAGGAATTCATGTATTTTATTTATAGCTTTCCTGTTTTATTTTGACTTGGTTCTCAAAGGACTTGCTTACATTTCCACGGATTACTAAAAAACATCACCTCACCCTTTTTTCTCTATCAATGACTGGAATCACTAGAAGTACAAAAAAGGAAAATCGTCAACAATATATTCAATATATACATGACTATGAATTATTCCGACAACTATTGATGAATTCATTCTAATAACGTGTAAGTGTGTAACTATATTTTGATATATGAGCACAATAAAAGTGGAACATTTAGAAGAGTAAAATGTTGATGTAGTCGCGACGTCCACGTGATAAAAGCAAATTTTTATTTTCTTCATCAAATCATCAGTAAATAAAATCATGAAAGTAAAAAGCCAATCGTAAGATCGTGACTTGGAAATTATTAGTACGTACATATGCAGCTCTAAATCAGATAAACTTTACAATTTCGATTGTTATATTATGGAACTCAACTAATTGATGACTTATCTTATCATGAGCTGATTACATATTTTAAAGGAATTCGGTAAAGGCGGATTTATACATTTCAATAATGAAAAACTAAATACATACTAATCTAGTGAAATCTAGATTTCAGGTTTCAGGTCTAATATGACTAAAAAATTTATAATATTGCACCTTGAAGTCTGATTTTGATTTTTACATCAACATTTTTAACAAGGCTAGTTTCATTGACGTAGTACAAATGGCGATTCTGAGTAAACCATTAAAGCACGATCTAACTATCTCTGCTTTAAAAACTACATTAAACATTATAATCATAAGTTTATAGCAAAAGTTTTCATAAAGTCCAGCTTTATTTTTAACCCAGCTTCCGTCTAAATCAATATGAAGTGTATGTTCAAGAATGTAAAGTAAAGAAGCATGGACAGACAAGCATGGCACCACAGTACTCATGGCAGAAACTAAGGCATTCCATAGTAAAACAGTTGCAGGGTCGCTGATAATTAAATTGTTCAGTAAAACTTTATTTAAAATGTAATCTTTTAAATTCACTTTTTCTCCAACGCATAAATTAAAACGGTCTTCGATTCCTAAAATGTGACCAATAATAGCCCAAATATGTAAAAATCCAGCAAGACCCTCCACTTCTTTTTTGTTTTTTAAACATATTCCAAACTTTTCCGGAAATGAATTAATCAATCCCATGAAGCAGTACTGTGTCACAATCATATCCAACTGATTAATAGCACGAAAACACTCTGATGCATTCACATTCACGGCATCATTATTGTTCTCCATATTGTGGTTCGTAAAACTTTTTTTCAAGATTTCCTTTGAATCACCTAAAATTTTAGGGACCGTATCCAGTGGGCAGTTCTGATTTAACGAGGATTCCGGTTTTTTAGAGGCTATACGCTTTGAAATTCTGGAATGAATGTCACGCACTTTTAGCACATCCAGAACTGTGGCACTTTTTGGAGACGTGAGATCTCCCTCGTACCACAGTTTAATGTGACGTAGAGTAGATATATATCGCTTTAACGCTAAATCTTTTGTATGAGACCTCTTTGTTTCAATTAAAATAATCCTAACTGGTGCATAACTTAAAAGCAAAATAAGGGAAATAAAATGTACAAAGAATATCACGAAAAAATGTCTTGAAACGAATTCTTTTCCAGCTCGAACAGCTTTTGAATCCATCCATGATGGGAGTCTGAAATCCTTCCTATTGGATCCCGAATCAACATTTGTATTTCTTGCATCCTGGACAAGCTGAAAAATTGGCGATTCGCGAAGCTGATTCTGTTCCCTCATATTCACCTATATAGCTGTAACATCTGAAAACAACAATTATTGTTTTTTCTGAAATCGGGTATGATACAGGGATGATGACGTCCAAATCACAAAACAATAATTGTCTTACCTATTTGAGAAAAAACACGCAGGGAGCCTTTGGTTGTAAACTTTATAGTGATAGCAAAAAAATTATCGGATTTTATAACACAGTATTAAACTTCAACCGTTAGAAGGAGAGTAGGAAGGGATCGACTCGACGCTTATGTATACTATCTGATTTTGTTTCCAGATTAAAAATAAATACCTAACCAGTAAAAAAGTAGGTAAGACTTTCTTTGAGCCGTTTGCATAAAGTAAATATAGCTGTTGGTTGTTAGAATGCAAAAGTGTCATCTTTCTAGAGATATCTTTTGTCGACTATGCAAATAGCAAAATGAGGCATAATAAATCCAAAAAGCCTGCATACTTAGGTATATACGCGGATATACCGATAAGGATTTTGTGTCATATCGAAAACCATGCTTATATTACTGCACATTTTATTTAATGTCATATTTTAGTGTTTAGTAAGAAATTACTCTGTTAAGGTTTCCTCATCTCTCTTATAACGCGTAGTAGCATCAGTTGCATGGACCGCAGTAGTGTTTTTGGGTGCATTTGAGATGTGAGCTTCAGGGAGAACATAGTTTCTTGTCCAATATGCTTTGGTGACTCACTTGAGTCACTTTCGAGTATTATATGAATGAACCAGGATGTAAATGTAACCAGTAGAATGCAAAGAGCATAAATTTGAAGATGAGACCATGACTAAGATATTATAGGTAGTTAGGTATATACACTTCGGTTTAGTTAGGACTCTCAGTGTAGCTGATAATGCATCAGAAAATTATGCGTTGCATATTGCATAACAGATGTGCACGACAGTATAAAACGAAAACTATCACCGCCTTGAGCAGTGATGATTTAATGCATAAAACTGATGGACACCAAAACCAACGTGACATCGTCATGCATGCAAAAACTTTTTGCTTGTACGCAAGATTGGTGGACAAAGTCTTGCTACAGGTTGCATCATAACATAACACATTTTTCTTTAAGACGGGCAACTTTTCTAAATTGCTTGACAACGACTATAGTTGCTAGCCAAAGGTATGCTGATTTCTATACAAAATTGGAGGAAGCTTTGTTGTTTACCTCCAATTTTTAAAGTTTTATAACAATAAATTAAAAGAAAATTTAATAAAGTCTCCATTTTTTATGTTATGGTCCTACCTGGTAAACAAGCGACTGTACATTTATCTTGGCTTATACCTAGGTACGCTTCCGGATTTACTATTATGTTACACGATAACTCTCGGCTGTCTCTCTTATACGCGGATAAATTGCGGTTGTTATTGATGTACAAAAGTACAAATTGCTTACAAATTATGTAGTTTGCTAATCCCATGTATGCAGCATTTAATTTACCAGAAGATTGTAACGGAATCACGGTAATTTGGTAATGAAAACTTCGTTTTGAGTACACTCGTGATGGATAAGCGAAATACAGCAACAGACACGTGTTTCGCTTTCGAGCATATGGGTCTGTAGGTAAATCGCTCATCAATCCCGATGAGTGTGCCCAAAAAGAATTTTTCAGTACCAGAAGATTTTAAAACTTTTCAATTTTCCAAATTTGTACATGGTGTGAGTTAGGAAGTTAGGATATCGGGTTGAAAATGATGTTTTAATTTTATTCATGAGCTGAAGTTTGCACGATTTCACGACGGGTCTGATTGAAATTCACTTGATCTGCTTTTCTAATTGCGTTATCTTATATGAATTACTGTTCACTGTGCGCATTACGTTTGTATTCCTGGGGCTACCGTCAGCATACTTAACTATATATCTATTCTTTTATAGCACTATGACTAACCTTGGTTAATTTCAACATTAATGGATTAACAAAGAGTTTCTTTTAAAATAAATGTCCTCGTCAACTTGGGAGAGTCTAACTCGTATGCCGCAAAACTGGGACTCGCACTTTCAATTTCTTGGGACGGAAGTTGTTACATCTTAGCAATTTACGATATTAAGCCAATTCTAGAAAGGACGCCTTGCGTACAGTGTACAGTGAGTTATAATCATCATAATAATTTCACATTTCATTTCAATATGTACGGTAAAGTCAAAAGTGGTATTGTACAATATTGAATATTGTTCATATAGGTCCCGGCTTGAAGTGAAGTGATAGAATAATGGAAGAAAAGTATACTCACGATCAGCTTCGAAATTTAAATTGTGGCATTTGCTCAGATTCAGAATTTCAGAAGGGACTCATTGAGATAAGCGGTTAAAGCATTGTGGGTTGTGAATGTGAAGCGCTAGGGATATTGTAGCCAGGTAGCCATTGTCCCATAATTCCCCCATCCCAATAAGTATCCCAACATTCCCAACCCAAGTATTGCTATTATAATTGTGAGTTAGCGAGTGAGGGATGGTTGTGAAAATATACCAGAGGTACTTAACAACCAGTCAATATAGTTATAGTTATAGTTGCAGATTCGAAGCAGATCTAAGATTTCGTAAAATGTGGTTTTAAACAATGCTCTTATAAGTATGTCATACTGACTAGACGACAATGACGTATAAAAGATTGGTAGTAATTTAAAATGCAATTCGTCATTCCCGTTCTGTCAAACATCCACAAACGTAAACGTAAAATTCATCTTGCTCTTACAAACCAAGAAACCAAATTACCTAATTGCATCGCAAGTCATCTGAATTACGTGTATTTCACAAGTTTTAAAATTCCAAATCAAAAACTGGATACATAACTAATTCTAAGCTGTATTGCATATTGGTTTCACACGATAAATTAATTTAACAATACATCCGTTTGCATAAATTAAGCAGTTTAAATGTAATCATTTTCTTTACTTGTGAATAGTAAAATGTACAAAAAACAGTAGCGATACGCTAATCATTCATATAAATTTTATCTCTACAATTCCTCAATCAAAGGCTTCTTCACTATTTTACTACCGGAAGTTGGAGTTATTGCGTAACTTGGTATTTTCAGCTCCGTAATCGCGGGTTCAGAATCTTCATCATCAGTTTTTTTCTGGTTTGTTACAACCTACACAACACAAAACAGACTTATATAGTTTGCCATTGCCATTGATAGCCATGAAAAACGCTTGTTGGTCTCGAAAGGTACTTACAATTTGGGAAAGAATAGAGCCCTTGATGGTATCATCAAGTAATTCATTTTCCTGTTCTTGCATAGTAGCAGTATGCTTATGCTTGCCATCCTGCAAATCTTTTTTACCTTCATCTAGGACCTCTAAAGCGGAAGGTTTCTTACGCCTTAATTTCTCACCTGATTTAGTTTTTGGATCAGTTGGCTTCAAATCTCTCAATGAACTGTCGAGAACAAGATTTTTAAATGAACTTTCTAGGTGGTCCGACGTTCCTTCATTACGTGTATCCGTAGATTGGCTCTTCTTGAAAGTTTTTTTCCCTTCTTTCAATTGTTCATTGATAAACTTCTTGTAGCCATCAGGGTCCTGAGCTAGCATTGTATTTAATGTATTCCAAATTGCTTGCGCTTGTGTATGTAAATCGGCCATTTTGTTTTGTTTTTACTGATTTCAGAGATTCTTCGATTGATTTTCAGGTATTAATCACGCAATTTCCGGAATCTTTTGTGGTCCCTTTTAAAAGGTTTCACTTTTCATTCACAACTGAATCTTGGTTTGTCACATACGAACGTTGTACGTAGGGATAAGACTTTGTATGCCCTTTGACTGACTCGTTATATATATAGTAAAATAAAATATTTATTTGTACCATTTGCGTTACAACGGTTACTTGAAACTTCTCAGAATGAATAGAGCTACAGAATGATGGGGTGAATCTCCTCTCGTGTAGGTGAACTCTTTTAAAGTGAGTTTTTAACTTTTTTAAGTCCACATAAAAATGTATATTACTGGACGTAGATCTACAATATTTTATTAATTTATGAGCAATCTCGCTCGATCCACCGATCAAACTTATACTTCTTTTTTTATAATGTGTTTTCATCCTTCTTTTGGTATACAGTCATGAATATCGATCTAACATTTGCATACTAAAAAAGTTTCCAGGAATGAATAGTCTGATAAATTCTATCGATATTTGTAAGTGGGTAGAGGTGTCGTTCAGCAGGAATAAAACGTGTGATATGCCAAAAAATATATTCCAGTTAAAAATAATTGGACGCTGTGTTCAATGGTTTACATTAAAATGATTTCAGTATGATCAAATTATGAGTATGAGTTTTTAAGAAATATCGAGTGCATTTGAAAGAAATGCTTATTTATGAGTCCAACGGAGTTGTAAATGAAAGTACATTACATGTTTGATTGAGTCCATAGTCCATGCCATTTTCATTATACCTTCACTTCACCAGATTCATTGCCATTTAAATGTGCATCATACTTTATTTAGGTTACGTTAAACAATAAATCCTACGTTGTATGCCCATTTGATTTCACATTTTGACCGCATTTCCAGACTTTTGAAATAACGATAAAAACACCCCTTATTTATTTAATAATGACGGTAGCTGAGTGGGTTTGATAGTCATATCTTTTATACGCTTCATTGCAATGCATTGCGGTTTTCTAGAGAGACGAGGAGCGGATGAAGGTAAATTGATAAAGTATTGTGTATCCAGTAATAAATCATGTAAAACCTTCATTAGTCATTTAGGAATTACGAAAGTAAATGTACATCTGATATTCTGAATGAAACAAGCACAAAAGTTAACTTTGTTCTCACAGTTTGGTATTATGCGAGTAGCCCCTAAGCTGATTTGAAAGCATTCCATTTAGCGCCGCCAGCTAAGCCGAGTTATGTGAGACAGTCAACGTGTCGGCAAATATTTTTTAAGCTCTGGACAGATCCCGTATAAATCCCGTTGGCCAAAAATTGAAGTGGATTCCAATCACATATTTTAAATGATTGGAATAAAAAAAACTTAATGTACTCATTGTTTTTTGGTGATTAGGATTTAGTTCTGAAAAACTGCTCAAGGTATACCGCTCAATTTTATTATTAAAAGACTACTATTTGATTTAAAACATAAACAAGATTGGTTTTAATATTGTTTACTGTTTTATGGATGGCTACACTTGAAGGAAATCAAAAGTATTATAATAAAATATGGTTTAGTTGGATAATCTTAATTTTAATAGCTGGTTTTTTGAGTTAGGTATTTTACTGTTTGGACTATTACTGATTATTGGGACCTGGTTGTTTACAAATGGTATTTCAGTTATTTGCAAAATATATAGGAAGTTGGAGATTTGTCATGTGTGACATTTACTGCAATGACAGGAGAGCCAGCTGATTTGGTGAAATGTTTTGATGCATACGAAGTAGTTTTTCAATTCTGATTATGTTATGCGAGAGAAAGTTTGTTTTATGATAACTAAAATCAAGTATTTTTTTTTTCAATTAGGTCTTAAAAATTTAAATACGTTGTTAAATAAACCGGTATGAAATACATGTGACATGAGTAGATGGATTAAAGATTAAAGATGGTATTGATAGGTCTACTGTGACTTGGAGTCTTTAAATGTAAATAATTACGTTCTACGTACGATATGGAAAGTAGAAAATAGATTGTTATCTGTGTTGTCCTTGTGTACTTGTGACTTGTATTCAGTCATTATTTCATTATACTAACAATTGTTTATTCATCGTATGAGTAAATTATAAATAGTTGGTCGTTAATTGTTGGTGAATCGAGTGTAAGTACTACTAAAATTGAAAACCGCTGAAATTAATCTTGCCCTTACAATTAATGGTTTACAGGTACTTCTGAATATTTGCCTCATTATCTGGGTGAGGGAAATCAAAGTCCGAATTTATAGTGCTTTAAAAATCATGCCACCAAAAGAAAGTCTTCGTAGATTGTCAAGTATTCCTGTAAAATATGGATCTTCAACCTTATCTAAGCTGACGTTTGGGATAGTATACTTGGTAAATTACATATTTCAGGCTGTTTACATTTATAATGCTTTTAGTTGTTGGTCAGTTATGATGTTTTTAATTCGATTCAATGTTTATTCATAGATGCTGATCTCGTTTAATAACCCTACTGACAGCGGAGCCGTAGAGCTGGAATCCGCTAGTTTTGATGATCTTATTTGTAAGTTGGTATTTGCTAATTTTATTTAATTTAAATATGCCGTGATAGGATGAACAATAGTACTCGCCTCTTTACAATTTTTAAAATCTCTATGATATGTTGCAGCCAACACCGAATTAATTTTTGTGAATTTTTACGCGGATTGGTGCCGGTTCAGCAATTTATTGGCACCTATATTTGATGAAGCTGCTGACAAAGTTTCATCAGAGTTCCCTGACAAGTCAAGAGTCATTTTAGGTCGGGTGGATTGTGACAGGCAAAGTAAGTTTCGAGACAAAAAGTAGATTAGCAGAGTGAGAGTGTGTTCCAAACGACATTGTAAAATATATGACAAATTCGAATAAACCACTGTCGATTAGCTACATAACTAATGAAAGCATGTAATTTAATGAAGGCTCAATCTCATCACGCTACAAAATTACAAAGTATCCTACTTTGAAGTTAATTCGGAACGGACTTCCTTTGAAAAAGGAATACAGAGGACAGAGATCCGCAGAAGCCTTCTTTGAATTCATTAAAAAGCAACTAGAGAATCCTATTCACGAATTTAGTCATTTGAGGGAGGTGCTCAACATCGATGTAAGCTAATGAGTTTTCTTCAATTATTATAGTAATTTAATTTCTGCACACACAAAGTTGTATCTTAATTTGTAATATCTTTGGATTAGGAGACAAAGCGAGTCTTCATTGGATACATGAGTAGCAATGAGAGTAAGTCCTACAATACTTTCCGGCGCGTTGCAATGAATCTGAAGGACGAGTGTGCATTTTATGTTGGTTTTGGGTAAGATATAATGGAGATAAATATAATTTCTAATCGTATATAAAAGTTATAATTTAATATATCTATAATGTTGAACTCGAACGTAACAGCGAAGCATCTAGAACCATGCATCCTCCAGACACAGATATCATTGCATTCCGACCGGATAGGTCTCGGTCTGTCGAGCTTGATGAAACCTTCCAGGGGCGGGCTGAAAGCTTCGATGAGCTGTTCTCTTGGGTTCAGGCAAAGTGTGTTCCCATTGTTAGAGAAATAACATTCGAAAATGCCGAGGAACTGACAGAAGAAGGGCTGCCTTTTCTTATATTATTCCATCATCCTGATGATATTGAAAGTGTAAGGAAGTTCAATCAGTTGGTAACAGAGGAGCTAATGGATGAAAAACGTAAGTTGTACACCCTATAGTAACTTAAACTGACCGTTTACGCATAGTATTTCACATACATCAGTAGTTCGGTTTTGTTTGATGCATTACAGCTTTTGGGTACTATTTTTTCTCTTTTTGGTAACATAATAATCATTATTATTATTATTATTTTGTTTATTTTCATCCTTCTATTTCAAATGATAAGCCTAAAGTAACTAGTCCACCTGAATCTACGTTTAAGAAGTTGGCACCTTCCAACAACCGATACACATTATTACGGGACGAGTTGTGAGCTTTATTTCAGTATAACTTTATTCAATTTTTACATTTAAAAACAATTCGTCATGTACCCTCGGTAGAATCTTTTATTGCGTTTCGATTATTTGGTTGGGAGTTAAACACACAGTTTGTAATAACACACATTTTGCGTAACTTATTGGCATGCAATATCAGATTACTGTTCAATGTATCATATTTGTACATTTTGCTTTAGCAAAGGTGGTCAAATAATCAGATAAGCGATCACGGTTTATTTCATTCCGATAATTTATCATAATATCAGAGTATTTATGTTTTGTCAATACAAAGTGACATTACAAACAGTAATCCTACATATTTATTTGTATCTCAGTATCACCTGTTACATACATGTACATCCATAAGCGTCGTAAGCAGTTGTGAATAATGTGTTGAACTAGCATAACCTATCTTAAGGGGTCGGTTGTTAAAATGGTTCGAAAGTGTAAATATTGTATAATTGGATTTGTAGCTAACACCATTATGGTACCCAAGTATTTTGTGTTTACATGAATGTTGAGCGAATCGTGTACAGGTTTTCTTCGTGTAACATTGTATGTATAGTTGATTTTGGTCCATTTTTAGGATATCTGTAAGTGATAAAATGCAGGTTGTAGTTTTGTCCTGCGCTTCTTTTAGTGTATCTATCTCTTTCCGAAATCATTAATCGCTCGGTATGTGCAAATTAGAATCTGCCGTCTAATTATCTACACACTATAATTTTCTTGACTTTCCATTAATGGTTTAAATCAGAATTAGAGTTTTAAATGAAAATATTTAAAAAGTAAAATTCTTCAAAATCTCTTTGCTCTGTAATTAGTGTTTTATCAGAATGACTGACTGCGTTCTTAGAAACACGTGAACGTACGGTGTGTTTGCGTATGTCATGGCGAGACTTCTTCATGTTAGTTTACTGCGGTACTTGTATGTTATGATATTTATTCTTTTTCGTTCTACTGCTGTCATTTTGTGTGGTGCTGATGTGAGTTTAAGACATCATAGTTTAACTGAACTTATTGTTCGTATAATTAGAATGAAGACATAGTGCACTTAAGCAGTTTTTGTGTCAGGTGTAACTTGGAACATAGTTACTTATTATAAGACAAGTACTTATGAATATGAATGACTCTACTTTTAGTTTACTACTTTATATCATGTTCAGTGCAGTGCAACTGTATCTAATACATAGTGGACGAGTAATTGGGACTGCGCCTTCACTCCTTGTTGCCTCTATTCTTAAATTAATGCTGAGTTTTGTGATATCATCGGAAGAATGCTTGATAAAAATGAAGAAGAAAAAACAAAGCTATGAGAATGGGGATAATATGGAATTGTTGTTTAAGATAAGGTCGTGAGGTCGTGTGCTTAAGTTTGAAAGTAATTGCAGATAGGCTGTTTGTGTGCACCTCGTATGTGGTTTGTGAATGTATTTGCGTGTAAAATGTTTACCATTACCAGTTTATTGATTAATTAACCATCAAAATAATAAACAAGAGAAGTCAAGAGTATGATCTGTAATCTATAGCTTAAATTTATTGTCTATAAAGTCTATCCGACGAGTTCTTCAAAATCTTCGCGCAGTGGGATGTAGTATGTAGTCACCAGAACTGATAATCCATTTTGAAAAGCCTAACTACGTACAAGAGTATAGGAATATAGCAGAGTTAGTGGTTTATTGTGATGTTTTGTTCCCGGTGCTAGGATTAGACAAATTAATTTCTTGCTGTGCAAACTGCAAAAGAACGATTAAGTATGTGGCCACTTGGGATGTGATCTGAAAATTTACAAAAGACATGTTCATGAGAGTTGCATATGGTAAATTGTAATTCATCTTCGTAGCATGATGAGTTGTAGCTCCTACTTACTGATGTAATCAAGAATTTATTGATTTGAAAATAGTTTGCAGCAGTAAGTGACATTGAAGTGGTGGAAACGTCCTGCTTCAGCATTTGAATCTATACACCATGGGCAAATTAAATGAAGCAATATGAAGATTTTAATCTTATTCAAATTACTGTGTAATCCTTGCACGTATAGAAAAGGCAACAAAGGCGTTTACCTTTGTTTGAATATCTTGAGGAAAATCGTGATATGAGACTTGCTTCAGTAATTGCAAGGAAGTCTTGGACTGTAAAATGTAAATGAGGAGTTCAAAAATTAATGTATATTGATCAACACGTAGCGGCACTCATTTGCTCATGTTTTACCTCCTGATTCATTGTATTTACTCGACAGGACAGCTTAAATAGAAAGTAGAAATGTATCGACGCTGTTACAAACAAGTCGACCCAGTAATCATCTTCTGGAAGCCTAACTGATACGCTGTTGTTCTGTTGCTGCTGTGAAGCTCCATTATTTTTTTGAAATTGTGAGAGAAAGTTGAAAGAATTTACTGTCCCAGATGCAATCAGAATTAAAGCTTCGACTACCAAAGAGATGCCCCAAACAGAACTGATGGTTTCAATTAATTTTTCTGTGATTATCATTACATGTTTAATTTTGTCCAGACTCCTTATTGCTTTTTCTTTCCTATAAGACGTCCATAAGCAATTGCTTGAAGACACTTCTGCACTTAATGGTGCTACATCGAAAGCTCTTTGAAATAGTACGTTAGACTGCTTTGCGTTACGATTCCTTTCATCGACTTTTCCCAATAATTCCTGAATTTGCTGGTTGACAGATTTAAGGCATATTACAATAACAATGACAAAGTAACAGAGAAGCATGCTAACCAAAACATGACCAAAACTGCATATTTGCCATATGCCATAACCAAATTTGAAGGTTCCAACTTGAAATTTTTGAAATGGTGTAGTGTGCATAGGATTGGCCACATAGTAGAGTTTATAGTGTTTGGAGCTTTCACTGTATACGTTATTGTAATCTGTCGACCAAATCACGATTGTACCCATCGAAGTAAACGTGGCACAAAAAAACTCAAACACAGCCCATCTACCAAAAGAAGCAGCTTCTTTTAAAAGGTAACAATTTTTCCCGTAGACGTCTATCAGTGAGATTTGCAATAGCTTGCAGAGTTGCACCCACACAATTGGAATTTTATATGCGACATAATGACCACGTATGATAAGCAGGATGTATCCCAAAACGTGTGCAAGTCCAAGCGCTACTATAATAACCAAGTTTGTCATCGTCGTCGGTTTTTCAGAATCGGGAAAGAATTCGACAGGAACGAAAATCACGCTAAGAATGACAAAGCACAAACCGAAAACAAAAGTATAGAGCTGAGAAATGGAGCATTTAAAATATTTCATTCGCGTCCCCCAAATCGTTACCGGTAATAAGCCAAGAGCCATATTTAAACAGATTATTCCAAACCCATTGCCCATCAAAATATCGGCTGCGTAAGGATATCTCTCCTCAGTTTTGGTGATAGTGATTTTCCCATCACGTTCAACGGTTTTAACTTTCCCCATGTCGTCAGACGTCGTATGGTCTAGCTTAGACTAATAGATCACAACCGATTACTAAAATTCAAAGCTTTGTAGGGATAACTTCACATCTTATTATAGAGTTAAATAAAATATATACTGAATTAATGCTGAAGCCCGTTTATTGCAAACTTTTTGTAAATGCCAGCCACAGGAAATGTGCAAGATTAAAATTTACGCTGTTACTTCGTTTGATGCCCTGTTACGAACTGATTTTGGATCAACTATATATGGCTGTGTGGATTTGATGTGGCAACCTTAAAAGGTTTTACCGACTCGATTCAAATGTAATCTACAAACTAAAGGTTTAAATTTGATTTACAGTTCAAACAAGCCACATGTGTTTGTATAAAAGGACAGGAAAAAACTATTAGCCGCTGATAAACATGACTATGACTTGAACTTGCCGTTGCTCACGAATTCGTCACAAATGACGCTATACTATGAAAGACTGAATTGAATAGATGTCACAGCTAGTAATTGATTATCATGATAAGCATAGCTTTTTGCTCTCCAATAAAACAGCAATTTTCAATTTGCCGAAATGTAATTTAGGTAGATATAGTGTTTATATAGTGTAGAAGTTAATTAGACGCTGAATTGCTATTATGAACCAAATTTCTTAATACCAAGAATTGAATACTATTGAATATATGTGAATATGAGACGTTTTTGTATTATGTAGTGTGATCATAGGATTGGCTTTAATCAAGGCCCAAAGCAAGGACTCTGCTATGACTGAGAAATGTGCTGTACTCTATACTGACTTATCAGATCACTAATAAATTGCGCGATTTAAAATAGTATCTTCTCTTTGTATAAATGTATGCATCTTTATACATTTAACTGATAACATAAACTACGGCTTTATGAGTAGAAAGACTTAAGCGATAACCACTGCACTGACGAGACCCATAAGGTCGAAACAGGTGTCTGTAGTTATATCGCTTATCTATCACGAGTGTGCCCTTAGTGTGCCCAGAAAAGATTTTTCATTTAGAATTGTTATTGTTTCGTGGTGAATCGTTATTTTCATGAATGCTGCAGAGACAACGTTCGAGTGCTTTAAATTGTTTAAATTGTAAATTTTCGTGCGTTCTTTAACAAAATTTGACAAGTTTTTTGCCACCATGCTATGTAACTATTTTAAAAATTTGTGTAAACCGTGACAATCTGTCAATCAGAGTCAACATCACATCAAGTCAAGTGAAATCTTAAAAAGGAAATGTGACACAACTATTTGGAGGCAGTTTATATAGTACTTTTATGGGAATGTTTGTAACTGTGCTTTCTTGCTCTTATACCGGATTTTAATACCACATACCTTGCCACAGAGTTCCAGTGCGATGTGCCAGTCAGATTTTAAATTTGAAGTTATATGCAAACATTATAACACGCATGACCAAACCAAAAGTTCTTGGTGCAGACCAAAGCTAGCTGCAATCCAGCAGTTGGAAGTTTTCCACTTGAAAATGAGAAAAAATATTAGAAAGAACATGGTATAGTGTGGAGAAAATGGATATGCTAGAATTAATCAATCTATCTATCCATCTATATTCAAGACTTTTACTAACATTCTTGTGTGTAGATACCTTAAGAATTTTATTTCATATATCCAAGAATAGTTTATTACAACTGCATTATTGGAAGTACAAAAAAAGAAATTCTAAAGTATCACCATATTCTATTCCTAAAACTATTTCCACACTTCAAACATCACCATCTTTCAATTTGCATCATTGCCTATGCATCATTCCAAGTTGGCAAAAAACACATTTCAATTCCTAGAAATGTAGTGAAAAGCCTCCAGTCGAGATTTTTGATTACAGGAGGAATGATTACATTCTGTGATGCAACAAAAAATCTATTTTATTCCTTCTTCTTTTATAACGCAAGATTGGCAATATGCGTACTTTATTCCATATTTTCACCTGATTTTTTTTATCAAGGGGGTTTTGTGTTGGCTATACATCACAAAAGTTATGTATAACAAAAGATAATAGGAATATCAGGAATATGATTGAGAAAATTTCAAAAGTAGGTATCGCCTTGCCCAGCCTTACTTTTACTTTATCATCACTCATCACATACAAAATATTTCACATTGATGGAAAGCTTACCAGTAGTTCCAGTTAAAAGGTTATTATTGTTGCCGTATCGCATACTAATAATTTCAGCAAAGCTTATCACGAATCACATCACAAATTTCAAATTACATTCACTTAGCCCAGTCTATTTTTGGTTCACTCGATTTTCCACATTTTCTGACCATCTCTTGAAGTCATTTCTCTAAAGGCAAAATCTTTTATACAGCGAACCTTGTATTATGCTATGACCCTACTGGAAAGGGACGGCTCAGAAATTAATTTCAACAAACTTCTCTAATACCCATTCAACCAACTGTTATAATGATCAAAATTTAATCAAGTGTAAATCCTGCTAAAAATCCATCCAGTAAATCCACAGCCACACCAATGGTCAATGGCTCCACGTATCCTTAGAGTGTATAATCTGTTCACTATAAAATCTTCTCCTTCAGCTTGAGTCTGTACTAATGCCTTTGAAAGCCAACTTCTTTGGTAATATGTAATAGTACCATTTTACCCTGGCCACTCGTAAATGCATCTCTACCTATTTAGGTAGTCACTTTTGCTCCAGACTTCATGAATAAGCACATGAGCATTTTCCAAGCTTTTGCTCCACACTTTAGGGTTTTAATAGTCGGAGTTGTACAGCTGCTTGAAACATCATCACTTGTTCATCATTACCACGCTGTTCACCTATTGTGATAAGCTTACACGGGATAAAATGAATATTTTGTAAGACTAGGGCCTGACTTTTGAAGGGTGCAGTTAGTGGCAGAGAGCGTTACTCAATGCACGATGGTGGCTGACTAGAATCAGCTTAATATCTATGCAACAAAGATGAGAAAAGAAGGGATGAATGGTTTTCTTAAAGCGTTTAATGTACAAAGATGTGCCATAATAATGGGATGAAGATGTTGTACAGGAGCCAAGAAAAAAACACGGAGTATAGAAATCTCCCACAGTAGGAGAAAAGGAGATCAACGACCAACTGGGTTAATAGTCCATGGGATATTTAAAGGAGAGGACGATAGCAGAGAAAAGAAGGAAAGAGTAATTTAAGATTATTTGCCATGGAAGAGAAAGCACGATAGTGTACCGTTCTTTTTGCCCTCGTGTACTTTGGGTATATGTGTATACCCACTAAATGTACTTTTTTCGTGTATGCATATTCTCCAAGTAGTTTTTGACAAGTTAAGTCTTTAAAAGCAGTATGTATGAGAATAATAACCAAATGAAATCTGTGTGCAACGCGTCTTCTTTTGAAATTTGGGGTTTCTTCTTATATATAGAATGTAGAAAAGCTATTCGTCGTTCATATTAGAAAGCACAGTTGGCGGTAGGAATTGCTTCGAAGGATAGAGCAAATTTATATTACACAATTGTCCCATTATAATCTAGGTATATTTGAAGGAAATAGTACTTCCATTACCATATACTAAATGCTCATCATAACAATACGAACTGAGTCACAATCACAATACGCTGTTGGTCCCTAATCTAATACTTTTTTCAAGGGAAAGTGGTCTGTATAATAATAATGTTGATGGAAAATAGGCAATCTCTCTCTCCTTTTTCATTTTTTCTCTCTTTCTGTGTGTAATTGACTTTCTTCTTATTTTGTCATTCGATGCTTAAGCACTTTCTTCCTCATTTTTTTCATTTCATTTGGATGTTGTAAGTAAACCTTCCCAGCGTGTTGTGATTATGTCGTTTATTAATGTGATTTGAATCTCTTTTTTGAATTATATAAGGTTAAATTAAGCGAAGGGGTAATCTGAACTGTGTAAACATGGAACCTAGTGAACCTACTGCGTGACAGTGCGCGATATAAAAATATCAACATATGTAGTATACACATAATTATTTTGCAGCTGATTAATGATTTCATACCATTCCGACATCAATGACTCATTGGTGATGATTTCTCAATACGTATCATTTTTTAGTGCAAGCTTTAATAGGATGTATCTAATAAAAAATGATTATAATATGCAAATAGACTCTGGGATATTGTGCTTCAGATATTGGATTGGACCATGACTAACCCAAATTGAATGTAATACATTTCCCAGCATAAATAATGTTACATAATATACTGTGAAAAAAGCACGTGACAAATGGGGGAAGAAGTCTAATATAAAAACACATGAAAGCAGATGTAGCATATATAATGCATATTAGAGAGAAATAGAAATATAAAAAAAGGAATAATGCAGACAACCATCAGAAGACGTAATCTCCAAACCTAGCCACAAATCAGGATTAAGCCACGCTACGAATCTTTTCCACTCAATCTGTAAGTAAAAAGTCAACCTAGTGGAAGCTGCACACCCATAACACAGACCACGCACAAGAAAGCGTGGAAGTGGAGCACACTGTCTGAGTGAAAGCTGAATGCGTTTTAGCTACGCAGCAAAGCGGAGAGAAAGCAAACTTAAGTAGTTTGGATGACTTGTATATAGGGAGAAAAGGCAATGTCCTGTAACATCTCAAGCATTATTATGGGTACACGTATTTCAAAGGGTTGTTACGACTGTACTCTTCGTTTTCCTGTGTTTCGCGCTTTCTCTCGTGAACTGTAGGCGGATGAGGGCTACAACAGTTACGTTTATTGTAGAAACTGCTTCTCATCCCTCTACTGAAACTTTTTATATGGTCCTTTGTTCTTTTTTCGCAAGTCATGATCGTAATGTATGAGCATTATTTCAGAAGGAAGTGGCATATGACACGCGTCGCGGAAGCCACAGTGGAAAGATTCTTCGTTTTTTAGATGTGCCTGTGCATGCTTGCATTTTCTATAATATATTTTATGGAGCACTACACTGTTCTAATTCTTTCTACAAATGATGCTTACAAAGAGCCGGTATTATTTTGAAATGAACCTTCAAAGCTAATGTGCAATATAAATCGGGGTAAATCTTATAAAATTGGGGTAATTGACGAATGGATGAGAAATTGTGAGATGGATGGATAAATGATATTTGAACAAGTCTTTATTTTACCATCAGTTTTTATGTAATAAAGTTACTGCAGTTTTATGCATATTATTTTTAAATTGTTTATCTGTTGAACCTCTGTATTTAGTGCATTTATATGTTCAACTTGACTTGAGAAGTGTGATGCCGGCATAATATTCTGACCAGGCAAAAGTTGAGAAAAAAATCTCTACGTATCACACAGTCGATGTTACCATTTGGTCCATTTGATCAAGTTGCATTGTCAAACATTACTAGCTGTCTCAGAGCTCAATGCAGAAAAAAGCAATGAAGAAGTAGGAGAGAAGTGAGTGTGTTTGAAGAAGTAGAAAAAGAACAGAGAGAAGCTCCATCGCCAAGTTTCCTTCTGAGCCACTCCACCACTCCTTTCTGGTGGATGTTTAAAGCAGATAGAGAATACGGATGGAAGCATCCAACTGTGTACATGAATATCTATGGTATTTCCCTTGTGAGCGAGTGAGGCAAGCGAAAAATCTATGAAAGGTTTTAAGCTACCCTTCTTCCCCAAGCTAGCCTCACTGCATTTCCAGCCACTGTTCAAGTCTGAGACTGGAAAACCGACAGAGTCACCAGATAGAAAAGGTTTGGGAAATCTCTAGTATTCCTTCAGTCCATCGGCATCTACCGTGCCGAGTGTGAGAGGAAAAAGTCCAGCTAAAATTTTTCGATTTCAAGCCATACAGAAGTATCACAAAGTGACAACAACACTTATTTCGCCTACTTTTGCTCTGACTTGATCAAGTCAGTTGACAACATTAATCCCACTGCTGAATTAGTTTAAAAAATTTAAACCACATTTGCTCTCCTATTTCGATACTTGTTTCTCGCTTCTATTTGTTTTTTCCTTGTCCAATTAACTCTTTTTCATCTGCTGTCGTTGTAAACGAACTCATTCTCAGAAGCATACAACCCTGTTGCGTCCTATGGGGCAACTAGAAATTATCAAGGAAAGTGCCAACTGTGAGTGTTTTCTAGGAAAAGTACATCAATCCTAGATCAAATCTAATTTGCCAAAAGATTTGCAACAATAGTCGTACAGAAAATCAATCGTTATTTTGCAAAAAGTTCTGTTTTTCGTAAGAGTTAGATACATTATAAAATCCGAGATTGGAAATAGCTCTTACCTTCTTTCTTCTCCAGACTTATTGAATGACAGAAGGAGTCATCGGCTTATTGTTTTCTTGTTATTCAGAACTTTAGATAAAGAATATAGTGTTGCATAAATCTGAAAAAAGTATTGAACGAAAATTTAGCCAACATTACACCGACAATATTCTAGGAATAGTATCACCAAACTTTGTTGTTTGAAAGAACTGAAAACTTTTTGCAATCCTTTCAGTTTTCTGCGTTTTGAGTATTTGTTACGTGAAAAAGCTGTGTGCGATTTATAAAACAGTTCACTCTGAACTCACTTGAGCAAAAATTGCCATTTCCAACATCACCCTTATACAAGTCACTTTCTGAATGCAGACATTCACCGGCCTTTCATCTACATGCTGAACTTCCATTGTGCATAAACTCAATACCTTTGCTCCTTTCCAGAGAACAGATGCAAGTGTAAAGAACAAAAGTATTTTTGGGATTGCAAAACAGACCGTGTTTATAGTTGTGAGTACCTCACTTTGAGTTGTAACACAACTGTTGGAAAAGAACTGGAATGCTCTTGTGTCTCAAAACTAGAGCACGTGGACCCAACGGGAATTAGATTGCCCACGTTTAGAAAAAGTGCATTTCTTCAAGACTCTAGCTTGCAGCAAACCTCCGATCTGCAGACTAAACTTTTCGTAAAAAAGTACTTTTCACGTTTGCCATTCCGATTTTATGTCAAGTCAAAAAATTCTCTTGCCATTACCTCTTCAGCTTTATTTTTCTCTTTTATAACATTAAGCTTTCACTGAACCGGAAGTTGTTTTTACAGCTAAATGCTAAATCGGGACTATAAAAACTGCAGAGATCTGAGTAAAAAGGTGTGAATTTTTAATTGAAAACTTGTATCTTAGTTTATCACAACTTGGTGTACAACATTGTTGTATTTTGTAGCTACACGTCTCAATCACCATTAAACTAAAAAAATCCTCAAAAATTATACCTGTTGCCTGGCTTTGTTGCCGTATACGTGTAAGAATAAAGCACTTACGACGAGGAGAAAAGAAGACAAGTGAAAATCATTTCTCCATTTTCCTTCTTTTCCAAGCTGAGCAACCGGTAACGTGTATGTTTCAAATGTACAACTTTATCCACTGTATTTGAAGACCTTTAAAGGATCCAGAACTCAAGTATTCCATCTCAACTTCGTGTGATCCAGCTTGAATGGGGTTTTTTGCACCATCATCTTCCCACTGATGACATTCTCATCCTTCTCTACTCAAGCACTACAACTATACACACTATTGTAGCATTTTTGAAGTTGAGTTTTTTTCTTCCTCTGAACAGGACTTCGATCCAAACGAAACGAATGCACATACGCATAGTGAGACCAGAACAAAAAAGCAAAAGTTTTTTTTGAAGACGAGTGCGTGTTGAAGCACTTTATCGAATGTATTACCAGTCAATGGACCATTTTCCTTTTTGCAGAATTTTTTAGGTGTTTTCCTCTATGCGGGTTTACTAGGTGGTAACGTAATAGAGGTCAAGACCTCATCCACTTTTATTATTAGAACATTGTCCGTCACACACCGGCTGTGCGAAAAACCGTACATGCATTTTTCACTAACTCTTTCCCATTCGCACCACTAAAAGTAACAATTGTTGCAATTTGGAACTATATCCGTTCAACGTAAGAACAATTCAATGAGCACGAACGTATGAACTGATTTTGTCAAAAGGAAGAAAAACATAACTGCACAACAAGTTCGATCGGAAAAAGCATGAACGCACGATTTGGATAAGTATCCAATGCCGTGTGATCACATTTGCTTCGTGTATACTTTGCAATTTCCAGAAACTCATTTGAAAGTAAAGGAGCAAGCTGTTGTTCGCACCATTCCCAATTTAACCCTTTTCCAAAACGAATAATATCAATAGTTTGACAATTGTATAAACTTCTATATACGCTTTCCAGATCATTGAAAGAAAATCCTATAGGTATATATTGTAAAACATTTGTTGAGAGTGACTGCATCGCAGCGGAACTTGTAAAAGTTTAAATCGAGCAGAAAACTAGGAAAAAGTTGTGACTGCATACGACATTTGGAAAATAAAAAAAAAACTAAATTTTACACCTGTTAGCCCAAATGAATCCAACCATTGAACAAAGCTGAACTATATAAGAGTAGATTTTTACAGCATTATAAAATCTCAGGAACGAGTCAACCGTTGGAATGAGATTAGCTTGTGCAGCGGTACAATGAGCAATCGCAAATACTGGTCATCCACATCACCATTCACATCCTCAACAATGATAACGATGGGTAGACGTTCGGCAATGGTTCTATTTCCTACTCGGGAGACTAAGTGTACTCTGATCCTCTTTCTTCTCAGTTCCTTTCTGATTGGCCGTAGTGACCATTTCGCTGTGGCTGAGAGGATTCCCGTGGGTAAGTGGCTATAGTATTTATGACTTTTCAACTTGGGTTTTGTGTATATATAAATATGTGGATGTATACCTAGTTGATAGTACCTTTTTTCACAGCACGTAAAAAAATGTATACAGATGTGATAAGTAGATGGACACGAGAGGGTTTTAAATTTCTCTGCCAAAACCCTACCCATATATTATATACTTTGTAAATATATGCGCCTCTCGTCATAAAAAGAAATACATCAAATTGACCCTTACAAAATGTGGCACACATCTGTAATTCCAATCCATCCGTATCGGATAGTGCTGACTTTGTGTAAAAAGTGTTCATACCAAAGTAGGATAAATAAAGTATGTCCTTTCATTTGACTTGATATTATATATACGCACATACACCCTGATCTCCTCTAATATTACGTGCCATGTATCTTCCTACTTCAAAGGGATCGTGTAAAGTGTTTGCATGTCGATTTAAGATTTACTTTTATGTGCCCAAGAAAGCAGAGACGAGAGAAAGAGAGGAGTGAAGCTTGAACTTTTCAACGGTTTTTCCTTTTTGACTCCAATTACAAGAAAAAACAGAGAGTTGCTGGATACTTGAGCTTGAGCATCTCTATGTACAGCACTATATATATTGTTGTTACAGAGTAATGTATTATTGTGTATAGGTGAAAAGAGGGAGGTGTGTTTACACAACTCCTCTTTCTCCTTCGGCAATCACTCATTCCACCAGCTGCTCATTGCTCACACTACTGAGCTCAAACACTTTTTTCTCAAAGTTTTTTATTTTATTATATGCATATAATATAACATATAGAAGTGTGCATACACACAAGTTTGTATAAGATTTACAAGACCTGTTTATATTTTTCATCAATATATTATATCCTTTAATATTTATATACAATTAGGAATTGAAAAGTGTCTGTATTTCCTTATACTTGGTTCATCGTTACCTTCAGAACTTAACCTTTTAACGTTGTAAATTATTAGCTGGGAAAAAATGGCTTGCAGACACTATTCAATATTTAATAAGACATGCTAATTTATAATTAAAGGAGTGTACTCCCCAGTGAGCTGACGAAAGGATAGTATTCTCTTCCCATCTTTTTGCTTTCCCTTTCCGCACATTCAATATTTGCTTTATTTTTTCCTCTAAATTCAAAGATATATTGCTACATATGTGCATATTATGTTGGTGTAAATCTAAATGATGTACATGATATACATCTGGTGAAATGCAAGATCTGGAAAAAAATTCATGGCCCGGTGTCTCCTTCCCTTTTCTGTTAGCAAACGTGCAAGCATACAATTCTACACTGGTTTTTGAATGATATACAAGAATATGTGTGCTATACAAGGAGAAGCGGAAAAGAGAATTTTTGTAATATAGAAATCGCAGTACGGTGAACTATCCGGTTTCGAGAGAGAAAACCAAGACGCGTGAAGATATCCTCCTTTCACCTTGCTTTTTCTGTTATTCTATCGACGCCCGTTTGGAGAATAGAGGTGAACCTACATATGTAGGTAGTTTAGGAAGAAAGTAAGCATGGAGGCGAAACAGGGAGCATTTTTTACTTTGTTCACAGAGGAAACGAATTAAATTACTGCTTCTACCCTGAAACATCTAGAACATACAAGCTACCACATGTACACAGCAGGAAAACTTTTTTTTGGGAGTGACCTGAAGTGCTCCATGCTTTCCAAGCCTTCTTGTCATCATGAAATAAATAAGGAAAGCGGAAGAAACGCTCCTTCGTTGACTTTCCCGTTTGTACCACATCATCGTCATACACACAACTCACGAGAAGGCTAGAGAGTAGTGTGTTGGATATCGAAATAGGCCCTTTAGCAAAAAAACTCGACACACAAACACTAGTATAATATCTTACACAATGGTATGGAATGAAGGGCTCTAGCTGAAAGTTACTTTACGGCAACCATTCATTTTCAGCTGGAAAGACTTTTTCTGTAGAATTCTGTACTGGTTTTTTCCTTATTTTCACAGTTGAAGGTAGTTCAACAACAAAAAATGAATTAAGTACGGCTAGCATATGCATTACGCAAGTTAACTTCATCAATATTTTGCCATTCCCATGTACCACAACATCATGTATACGGTTGCGTGAAAGGATGGATGTTTTTAAAATTCAGAACCCTTGAAAATGAGCATGTGTACAGAGAAAGCTCCACTGTAGCTATGCTAGTCTACATTTGTTTGTAGGAAGGGTCTATCTTAATACAAAAGCATAACATGACAAAGCAAAAGAAGTGGGTAAGGGAAAAATGGATAAAAAGCCATAATGCTCCTTGCTCCTTGGCTCCTTTGTGTCGAATTAGTTTCAAGGGAACGTGCATCATCATCATCGCAAATGAAATTGTATCAAGTCGAGACGAAGAAAGGAGTGAAAAGAAGAAAGAAAGTTATGTTCATACGCGTGTACGTGTAACAAGGAGCTCTTTGTTGTTTTCCTCCTTCTTGTCTTGTAGTGGTTGTTGAAAAAGCTAAGCAAGCCAATCTAACAGATGCTGCTTTTAGACAGAAAGAGAAAGAGAAAGAAAAGAAAAAACATAAAGAAATGTGTCTATGCTTTTGCAAGTGCACGTTTGCCGACGGGACTGCATGCAATAGCTATATATACCTAGATACATATACGCACATAAGCATTACTACCCATTATGTATTTAACCAAAAGTGTGGAAAAAGGTAGAAAATATCTTTATCATCGCTAGCCTCTCGTCGTAATCGTAAAAGGTCTACTTGCCTACTTGCCAATTCTAGCTTTTAAAGAACTTGTAATGGGCACATCTTAGCGCTACTGTTATTATGGAGGCTGACAGGAGCGTGCTATGCTTTAACGGACTCTTGCTCACGCACCGAGAAACGAGAAGCACTTACGACAAGGGTACAAATTCCTCTAGACTTTCCCCTCCCCACTAAAGTTTTTTGGCTTGTGATGTGTGAACTCTACTAGGGAAAAATAAGTGGACGAAGAACAAAGCCGAGAGTACACGCACGAGTTTTTTTCCTCACTTTAAATTAATGAATGGGTCTTGGCTCATGACGACACACATAACATAACTCCATTATTCATGAGTCTTTTTGCAGACAGGAGACTACAAGCTGCTAAAAGAATGTATTCAGGAATTAGGGCAAAGCTCAGATGGAATTAGCTCAAAAGATATTACAGCATTTACCACCCAAAGTCACCAGGGGAGAGCGGAAAAAATTCGTACTTTATGTTGGAGTTGTACAGCTCAAGTCAAATACATGCAAGAAATATTCCTTGTTATGAGTTAAATAAATTTTTGGAAGGAGAGTTTTTGTAGTTAACAAATGGATAAGTCAATATGCCACTTGTCGGGAATTAGGGAACACATGTTCTGTAAATAATTAGTTCATTGTCAATAACTCTAATTTCAACCTTTGTGCAATGAATGTTTAGGGTAGGAAGGGGATTAATATGATATAAGAGAAAGTTCGGTAAGCAACCATTTATGTAAGTATTCTTCTTCGTAAGTTTTGGTAGAAGTGAAGCAAAGGAAAATTGGGAGAAGGGAACAACACAAACAAAATCAAACAAGTTTCCACTTAACGACAGTACAATATGAAAAGGTTCAAACATCCAGACGTGGGTAGAAGATGAGACGGTGGTGGGGAAGGAAGGATGAAAAAGTTGCTGCATATTTTCCACTAGGTTAGCGTTGATGGCTTGTTTATAGAGTGGCAATCAACTTAGCAATTTAAGAGAAAATCCGTAATATTATTAGTTCATATTTGATGAAATGCCTGTTCCCTCCTTCTCGACGGTAGATTTTCTCCAGTAAAGTTGAAGATTCTTTTAGGAGGCTTTTAAATACACATGAAAGGTGCCTTCAATAACTATATGGTATTAAAAGGGCGTTTGTAGATATCCAATAAACTTGTATATGTATGTGGCTAACAATGAGAAAATATGTGACTCGATATACGAGAACTGATTGAATAGCAAAAGATTGTAGAAAAATATGTAGTTTTTAGACTACCTAGAGAAACTATCGTCAGCCCCCATCAGCACATTTCCCTACCACAATGCATAAGCAGTTGGAATAAGTACAGCATTTTCATCTTTTCTATTTTCCCGTCTTTGCTAGATTTGCATAAGAGATTTTAATTTAACTCAAGGATATGCTCAATACTACCGCACATAGTGGAGCCGCAGCTCCCAAAGTGGACTATAAAGAGAGTTTGTGAGGGGAGAAGAGCATAAACTTTTTTTCGCCTCAAAGAAAATAAAGAGGGAATTTACCTTCGCCATCAATATTTTTGGCACTTTACTTAACCGCACAAATAAGCGTGCAGACAGACAGAAGGCATAAGTTGTGGAAACTGTGAAAGTTGGTTGTACACGTTTAATCCATGTTTTGTATATTGTACCAAGTTTTGTGCCGAAGTTACATATGCATAACTGAGGAAGCTGATGGAAGAAGAGAAAGTGAGAGATATGTAGGATTATGTGTGTGTGTGTGTGAACACTTTTCCCACTCTTTTCTTGCCTTTTGCCTTTACCCTTCATTTCTCCCAAAGCCTCCAAATCTTGTCCACGTACTTTTTTCTCGGCTAATCCAATTTTCAAAATGGGAAACTTTCACTCAACTCGTTTTTTTTACTTTTTCTCTCTCACACACATACTCCCTTACTCTGAAAGGAAAATGCTGAGTGAACAAGTAAATGTGAATGTATGTATGTGGTTATTTACTGCCACAACAGCTTTCAGCTGTACCATTTACCCTGTAATGCTAGTCTTTCATCTGTCCCTGTCTATAGAAAGAAAATGAGGTTTTCTCTCAACTATATATGGATAAACCTATTCCAGTGTGAATGAGTATAAGCGCTTTCTCCACTTTCACCAGACTTCATCTTCCATCGTATTCTTAGTAGTAATGATGTCTTCCCATCTATACACCACGGTGCTATGCTAAATCTAAATAAAATGTGGTGAAAGGATAGGAACCATAATGCAATTCTCTCTCCTTTCCTTCCTCTCAACTCGAGGTTATTATTATGATTATTATTCGCTATTATTATTATTACTATCATACAACCAGAGAAAGACCATACTTTTTACAGTTCTGACAGTAGCATCATTTACACAGTGAACCATTGAGATGTTCATAGAAATCCTGTGTTGGTTACATGACGATATGATGAAGTAAAAGTAGCCGTAGTAAAAAAAATTAACCGTCCATATGGTCTTTTCCCTCGCCATCTCATCTTCCCTACACAATGAGCATCGTGAACCACAAGCTATGCAGATATGTGGCCGGTGTTCTTATTAGCCACATGACCACTTATCCTTACCGGTCTGTCTTGTACTACTGTTACATACACAGTATGATTGTAATTTAGTGAAGGAGAGTGTTATATATGGAATGATGCCACCAGCGGATATGCTCGTCAGCATTTGCTTCTTATTTTACTACTAGCTTCCCACCACCAGTTCACTAGTGAAATCTCCCCCGGAATATTAGTTCTAGTGTATGATGCGCTCTCATCTCCGGTGGAAGGAAGGAAACTTTCTCCTATTCTTCTTCAACGTCGAAGGAAAATTATTACAGTTGTAGTACTACCATAATATAGGCAAGCCTTGGACTTTAGCTTTACGAATCTCGCTCTTTTCAGATGGGCAAGCACGAGCAGAAAATTTTACAAGCCTGATTTTTCCTCTCCGCTCCAATATCGCTCGATCATGGCTTGCAGGAAGCATATGGAACAGTGGTATTGTTAGCTGTGCTCGAGCTAGTTCATTTTCTTTTGTTGCTCCTTTTATTCCTGACGTACGAATGTGGTTTGTGCGTTCTTGCCTTTTTTATATACTTTTTCTCCGCTGACATGACAAGACGACTTTATAACCAGAGTAAAGTTGCCAAGTGCAGATGCACAAATAATACGAAGGAAACATATGAAAGGAGTAAGTTTCATTTTTGGATGTACACTAAAAAGAGGAAAACAGTGTGTAGCTTCTGTACTGTGAAGGAACGACGGAATGGTAATAATTTGTTGAGAAATTAAATCATGAAGCCTACTGTCGACATTTTTTTCCTTGAGGCGAAAAGACAAGGATAAAGACTACCTGGAGTGTTTTCTCTTGTGAAAGAAAGCAAGTTTGTTGCACAAGAGAGCTATAATAGTCTTATATAACATTCTCTAGTGAGCTATATGAAGAAAAAAGAAAATGCCCAAGCCATAGTATTGAAACAAATTAGAGGAGGAAAAAAGAAGGAAGGGAGTCTAGTCGCGGCTCAATCTTCTTTGAGCAACAAGGAAGGTTAGCTGTGGTGAGGCGCACAGCTCGTGATCCCATTTTTCCTTCATTATAGCTTCTACACATGGTGAAGAAGAGAAGAAAAGTGTAGAATTTCATTTTCTCCTCTTTTATGCACCACCTTTTAATACTTGCTTTAGTTTCCTCTGAGAGAAGAGCGACGTCATTTATTCGTAAAGGCATATATGTATAGCTTGTATCACTACACTTTTATTTCTAAACGCGTGCTATATGGCGTTCTGAACATGTGAAGGTAGAAAAATAAAAAGCAAGGTTGGATATTAACGTAGATACATGCTACGTGTCAGAGATGTATAGCGGATACTGTTTTGAGTTTCAACTTTTTTTTTCCTCTCTCGTCTTCGTTTATGTAATGCATAACGGAGAGATGCCATCATTACTTTCCTTGTTCACGGCTTCAACTTTTCTTTGTTTCAAAATACTTTTTTTTCTCTCTTCTCATCTCCCTTCATGGTTATAGAATACTAGAAGCTTTTTTCTCTCTTTCTTTTTTTTCTTCCTTATGATACAGCTTGTGTGTTTTGTGTGGAGGGATTCTATTGTGAACTTTTTTTATTATTGCTGCCAGAGAGAAAAGAGTTCACGACCAACGCAGCAAGCCATGTTTTTTAAGTAGTGAAAAGAGTAATCTAATTGCAAATTGCTATTATGTTTAATAATTGGGAAGCACGAGAAAAAAGAAGTTTGCTATGGAGCACGGCGTGAGATGAAAATAAACTGTTTCAAGCTGTTACTTTCCTTCCTGTAGTGACCCATATAGTTCCACATTTGTCAATCCTCCTGTATCTCACTTCATAAGTTTTGTAAACTGTGTGGGATAAAGTGATAAATCCAGTTTTATTCTTGGGAATTGGAAAAGGGATATGAGGGCTTATGATGATAATCGATATTGGCATGCATGAATGATTGGAAACGAGGATGGCTCCTTTTCGGCTTGCACATTTAAACTTGTAATTTCTTTATTGCACTTTCCCGTCAAAGTATTTTCCAGTGTATTTTATCAGTAACAATCTAATTCTTCCTATTGGAGTACTTAAGATTTAGCTAGAATCGAGTTTTGTTCATCCCATTACTTCAACATGTTCCCAGTGGGTGTAAATCAAGTGCGGCTAATGGCCGACTTGCTGACACACTTCTTTATAGCCAAATGAAGCCTTGCAAGTTGCAACAAGAATTCACTTATCATTAATCTTCCTTTGTGAGCTCAAGAAAGGGAAAGTATTTACCTTAGTGAGTAAACACTGTCTCACCTTTACACTTTCACACAGTTTGGGATTAAGATCGATGCTAAAACGTTTAGCTTTGTTGGATACTGGATCACCTTTAAAGATTCGCAGTAAATCAGTGAGGTGGAAAAGAAAATTTAATTTGCTCCGTTCACACAAACTTCATGTTTCTCTCTACATGTGTGTGCATAGGATAGTGCAGATTTGACAATTTTGAAGGGATATACATGGTTGATAGAAATCTCTGTTATTCCTTTTCCAAGGATTTCTTCTACTAGCCTTGTTCAAATATTTCCTTTTCAAATCTGTTCCGTTTGAGGAGTCGCACACTTGAGAAATGTGGGAGGAAGTGAAGCAAGCAAATGAGGTTTTCAATTATCTTGTCCTTGTGACGGATAGCAATTCATCTTGAATGTGATATAGGGAAGGAAAACTGGGTTTATTAACTGTTACGACGTCTTGTTTAAATATTATCTTATTTGTACTCTTTTCTTATTTCACTGCTGCCCTCCTCATCCTCAGCTCTCCTATTGATATTACGCTGTTAAGGAGATTTGGATTTGACTCCTAAAACACACAACTTCACCAAGAGCAAAAGTTCATCTTGATTTTCTGTCTTGGGGGAAATAGCTAAGTACACAATGAACTTGATTATTGTGTGATTTTATTAAATCCTAAGTAATCACTAAAAGCCACAACGGCTTAGGCGGCAGACTCGAAATTCAATTTTCCTTGATCACATACATATATATTAGTGTGGTTCATTAGTACACCTCAATGCAAAAGAGAGGCAAACTCTAATCAAAAAGTTTCCATGCAGTAGGATCGAGGAAGTAGTGAGGAAAGGGATTTCACATAAAGGAAATATCTCACAAAGTTTTTTTAAAAGGGATGTCAGAGCCAATTCATTTTTTGCTAAAATGCATCAAACTCTTCAAAATATACGTTCAAGTCAAGTTCATTGGCATTCTGTGCGAAGGAAATGAGAAAAAAAGTGAAAAAATCAATGTCTTTCATATGCAGAGAAACCATGGACAGATTTTCTTCCATTTATGAACGCCAACCCTTATAAGTTATAGGTATACTTTGATTTTTTCCTACAAATTATGTGTACACCATACAAAGCGGAAAATAGATGGGAGCATAAAAAAGAAACGTCTGAAACGTGCAATGCCCTACGAAAAGTGCTCCATTCCAGCCACTCTGTTTTCTTATGCATGAAAATTTTCTCTTATAATTAGATTTTTCCTCATTTTAGAAACATCAACTGAATAAAAAAAATGTTTTTAAGGCTGCAGTCGCAGTCACACTGACAATGAAATCTTTTTCTGAATGCACCCCTAATGAGTGCTTCGCTACTAAAAGAGTTGTTGTAATAATGTCTTTTGGTGAGAAAAATTTATATATTTGCTAATATACTGAAAAAATTAGGAATGCTCGTATATATGCAGCGCTTTATTTTTTCAACTTGCTTTCCCCTTTTTTCATAATAATTGCTCCAACTGCAGTGCATCCTAAGGCGAGAAAAGTTTGAATACTGTGGGTTGCAAAGAATGGGAATCATATATCAAAAGACGTCTTGTAAAACGCCTCATATATAATTAATGACTGTATATTACTTTTTCCACGTCTTTATATCCTTTTCAAGAGCATTTTTAAGCATGATTGCATTCTCCTTTACAATTCTGTTGTGTTATGCAGGGAATGCACTTTGAAATACAATTCAAACCAGGAATTATCATTTAATAGGTATGTAGTTAAAATATAAATTAAATTTTCGCAAAAAAATCTTTTAAAAATCAATGCTTAAACCTGATTTGTCTCTACCGAATACCTATACAGCACTATCATAAAATAAATACATCGTCCAAATTTTCTTCTTCAAAAATAGAAACGAACACGGAAATGGGAATTTAACATGCAAGCCTCCTTATATATAGCTACACCAAGTTCATTCAGCCTCTTCCTATTCTATCATTAACAAGCACGAAACGGCACCACGAATGAAATAGAACTAAAAATCCCACAAATGGAATCTATTATTGTTTGATAATTGTACAAAAGATATGGTTTCCATTTCGATGAGACTACAAGGAGGAAATAAGCCCCTGCATAAAATCCTCTGACACGTGATACAATAAAAGATACGACTATAGGGATACGTATAATATGTGTCAACTCCCAAAAAGTTATCCATGGAAAAAGGGTGAAGAGGAAGCTGTGATCCGCATCCAGACGTAAAATTTCATCAGTCATCATAATCATAGCCATCATCATCATTGTCATAATGACAATGTAATAAAGTAAAAGAATCTCTCTCTCTCTCTCTCTGAGCACAGCTGTATATCTAGGCATCAAGCGGAGTCAGAGCAAGGATAGAGAAAGGAGAAAGCAGATCCTTACAAAGAACCAGAGAGACTAAGATATGACAGCTCTATGGTAGTAAATAGTAGTAATGGTGAGAGTGAACTTATTCTCTTCTCCTTTTTCATCTTTCTGTCTTGGAAGGAGGAACATGCTAAGACACGAAGATGCGATTCTTAAAGAAAAGAAAGTGTTTCATTTGATTGACGGTATTCAGGGTGTTCATTTCCTTCCAGCTTTATTGTTGCGTTGCTTATACCTCCTTCAAGGAAACTGAAGTGACTAGTGAGTATGCCTGGGATGCGAGAAAAGTTGAAGTAAACATACAACGGCTAAGAGTATCTATATCAATGTCAAATGTATAAGATACATATATGGCCATTTTCTTTACGATCTTTAGCAATATATGTTGTGTCCTCGGTTTATGCTGGATATCAAGTGGAAAAAGCTTTTTCGACTAAAGCTTAAAGTATCTAACTAGCGGTAAGTCTGGCTGAGGCAAGTCCTATTTTCGATTCGAGTTTATAATGCATTTGTGTTTGGGAATATGATAAATGCAACAGCGAGGAAATACCAATGGTGGCTTTTCTCTGTGAAAGGTATTCTAGGGAAATTAAAGGAAATTTCTTGGTCTTGTATGTTTGCTTCCACGGATGGAATGGGAAATCTAGTCTGTGTATCCTTTTGGTTTGGATATTAATATCATTGTGTCATTATTTGACGAGAAGAGAAAGCCAGGCTTTTCTCTTTATACTTGACATGATCCCTTGGTAAGCTTTGGAGCTGCTTGGGAAGCCTTCTTTTGCCTACCCAATGGAACGTTAATGTTCATGTATCAGCACATATCATACAAAAAGAGATTTGAGTAGGTACATACCATTTAAATTTTTGTATTGTAGATTTTTTTCTTCTCTCTATGAAATGGATGCATCCACATTCTCGTAAACATATTTTCTAGTATTTAAAGTAATAATGTGGATGATAATAATAATTCAAAAGATTCATGCCCGTCATTCATAATAATCCTGGTTAGGTGGAAAAATCGCTAAAATGGCTGAGTACTTTGGGGAGAAGGCTGTTTTTAAATTGCCAACTGTATTTTTAGCCAATCCTGTTTGAGCACATTTAAAGGATTTTAAATGATATAATGCCACTTCACGATGCAAAGTTGGAATAGGACTACGTAGAAACGCTGTTATGCAAAAATATGCTGCAGATGTACAAAATATTCACCAAGATAAATCTCGTGAATACGACTAGATAAACATTTATAAATTGCTTTGCTCAATCCCTCACAGAAATCATTTGAGTTTTTTGTCATATTATATTTTGCATATTTCATAAGCAATTTTACAAACATAGGTATACGTGTGCAGTGTTTTAAAAGAAAAACGTCATTTCCCTGTCACATGTCGTATCTCTGTCTCCACTTGGTTATGTTACACAATTTCGCTAATGAAAGTGAAAGTTGCAAATAACTTTTCCTCCCTGTTTACCTTATAAGTACGTTACCAAGGCTTCTGAAATTGAAAAAAAATATCATCTTTCCAATCCAATCCCATTTCAACCGTCTAAAACTCCAAGCTAGGCTACAAAACCAGATCCTATATATCTCATATTTTCTTATGCTTAAGGTAGTAGATTGTTTTTACCGTGTAGGAATGAATGTATCTGTCGTGGCTTTCTTTTATAACGTCATCCAGTGAGCAATAAGAGAAATGACGGGTGAATCTGGAAAACGATTTATCACAGGATTGGATCCACCTCCTCTACGAAAAAGAATAAGCAGTAGATACACAAGCCAGCTAACTCAGACCATTTCATATGTAAATAATATGGAAATAATCTCTTTATGCACTGCTCAGCCATGGCTCAAGTGGAAGTTATGGATATGGCATGGAACACCACCACACTATACACTCTTCTAGCCGAAAATCCACCAAAAAATGTCTTTTCTCTCAAGACAACCTCGCAGCATAGTTATATAATAAAAAGAGTGTATGCAAGGGAAAGGAATGAAAGCCGAGGAAAAAGACAAGACACGGCATGAGATTGCTGAAGATGAGAGAAGGGGGAAAAGATGACAATTCAGATTTACCGCAGAAACACATTCCAGAGATATAGAGAGAGTGGAAAAAATGGCAACGTAAGTTATGCCAGTGTAGTCGTGATAGAGCATCAAAAAGCTTTTTCCTTTCGAGGCAAACTCTCCTCCCTTCTTCTTCATTTGTGATGATGCCTGATGTTGCCTTTTTTCCATGCACTTAATAATATTATCAACTTTAGAGGGAAAAAGAGTGGAGACTGTGAAGCAGAAGCTTGGTATGAACTCTTCTGGGAATTCTATCACGCTTTTCGTTTCGAGAAATCCAAACATTTTCATACTTAAAACAATCTCTTTACGTGCTTCTCTCCCAGTCGTGAAGAGGATATAGTTGAAGTTCATAAAGTAAAGTGTGTTAGTGGTGGAGCTTCATCCTATTTCAAACTCCAGTTCATCACTTTTAGATATTTATGCATAAAAAAGAGACGGAAACATGGGATGTTCCTTACGGAAAATAACATTCCTTTTTCCAATTGGACGCGATTCGAGTTTTGATTATTTTTTAGTTTCATCTCTGTATCAACTAGATCAGAAATATAAAAACCATATGACGAGTGGTTTACAATGTACTGAAAAATATGTATAGAGATTTGCAAAGCCAACTTTATTCCAAACACATCCTGGAAAACTTTTCCATTTCATTTATGATATATTGAATGTAGGTCACTTTCTTGCCCATAATCTCAAGAGAATTTAAATGCTTTTCTGCGTTCTTTCCTGAGAGAAAGTGAAATATCTTTATTTGGATGTATTCCTTTGGACTAAAATCCTTTTCGATTTTTTCTTCTTCTCAAATAGTAGCAAGAAAAACTAAGGCGTAACACATGTCGTTTTCTTTCCTAGGAATAATTACCCTAGAAAACAACAAACACAACTGACAAACAACTGTCAATTATCAACTCATTAGAATTCAAGAGGTATACAATGTTCCTCAAGTCGTAATAAGTTTGGGAATATGTTTACAAAGAGTTTACTGAAAAACAAAAGTACTCTCTACAAGATTGATTGACGTTAGGTAGCTACAGAGAAATCACCATTCTAATCGAAATTCTTGTTTACTATTACCTCCCAAGATCGAGATAAAAGGGAGCGTCATTGATACAATTTCATGTAAACAATATACCGAAACTTGGAACTAAAGTGAAACTAAAATGTATATTGCCCCTATTTTACACAATGTGGCATGTTCCTTATGTAAAAAAAGATAAATCTTTCTCTACAGAAAAAAATGTTTTGCTTAGTCAGTCAGTAAGACTACGTAAATCTCAAGTACCCCAAAAACCAAATGACTCTTATTCCTCTACATATTTTTTTCTCTTCCTTCAACTTCTATTCTCTTTCCCTTCACTATGCATTGGTAGAATTGATGTTGAAACCAAAGAGTAAATGGCTAATTCTCAAGTTAAGCCTCACTTCCTCTTTCTTTTTTTCCCCTGGATATATAGACAACTCTTACATTCGCACAGTAACGTGTGTACCCTCCAGAGAAAGATTTTTTTACTAGTAGACGATTTTTCTCCTCTAGCACTGCAAAAGTAGTGAGTCAGTCAGTCAGTCAGGTTCAGTCAGCTTGCGTTATTCCTCGTGTCTCTCTTTCGTTAAGATTCTTGGTCAGGCAGGCGTATTTTTTACTTACGTTTCGTTGATGCATGCCGAACTTTTTGGAATGCAATGTGCGATCGGCATACTAATAAACGGTTGTGAGAGTGCGATGAACGTGGTTCGTTTTTCCACTTTTCCTTTATAATTGTACCAAGAAAAGGATGTTCTGCTATATAGCCATATATGTGTACTAGCTTTGTACATTCATTACATTTGAATTAGTAATGTGAGCTGTGAGCATAAAGAACACAACGCGTGTGGCTTAAGGCCAACAAACCTTTGTCTTTTTTTATCCTTTTTTTCCATGCATACATACATGTTATTGTTTCTCATCCTGTGTAGCTGACGTCTGGAGGGACGTCATTTGATAAAACAGAGGAATTAAATCTTAAGCCTGACTTCTGAAGAAAGTGTATAGCCCAGTGATCTGTATTTTTTTAGAAGAATCGATTTTCCAAGATTCCCTCCTCCCTCACATCACTGCTCCTCCAAGTGTGAAAGAAATTCTCTGAAGTTGGGCTACAAAAAGAAGGAGGATATGAGGCTAGTGTTTGATGTTGCGAATGGATTTGCATGAGAATCGAATATTTTGACAGTAGCAAAGAGGAAAAGTTGAGGGTAGACGCTTTTTATAAAAGTGGCGACATCAAGAAGGCTTGCATTACTAGGAATTCCTTTGTTGTGAGAATTGCTTTTCTTTTCAAATTTTTCCACAGAAAACTCCCTCACAACGACCCGAACACGATAATGTTGGGAAGTGACTAATCTCGTTGATCTTACAGAAAAAAGGCGAAGTGTTTAGCATTAGAATATTTCAATGGCGGCTGCTGAGCATAAAGATGTCTTCCACCATCCACTTATTTTTACCAATTTAAAGCGCAAACAGTTTAGCTTTTACCAAGTAGGTGATTGGAGCACACGACGCAAAACGACCTACATTCTTGTTATCTCTTACCAATATTAAAGATGTGCTGGTGATGGCATGAAATTGATGAAAATGTAAGATTCCTAGAGTACACCACCAATCCTTGTAAATACTGAAAAAAAGTATAAAAGTGCTTACTACTGTCACCGTGATTGGAGTCATTTGGGAATGAAAATGTTCCCAGAGATTCACACTGTGATAAAAGGATTAGCTAATAATGACACCATTCTTTTCGCCATTAAACATGCATTCTCCCATCGTATATGTATGGCATTCCCTTTTCTCTCCTTTGCACAACGTCCCATCACCATCATTACCGTCACAAATGAGAAAGCAAAAGGTCCTGTCGTTCCACAATAAATGTATAAAATTCCTAGGGTAGTGTCTCCAACATCCTATCATTGTCCCAGAATAAAGCATAAGTTACATATGTACATGGAAGATAAAATGAGAAAACAAGAATTTTCTCACTTTCCCTGTCAGTCTAAAGCTTTAAACGTGAAAAGGAGTAGCAGCTGCTGCTGGTTTTTTCCTTCTTCTTTCATTCCTTTTGGTTTTTCCTCTTTCCTTTCTTCTCTTCCACTGCATTTCATCTTCTTGTGCTTTCTTTCTATCAAAGTAAAATCTGAATGACTCGCACTTACTAAAAAGCCATGTAGCTCGAGGAATAATAAAAGACATTGCTAGACCCAAAGCGCTTCAAAACGTTCCTTGTTCTTTACTCCAGTTTACATCTGGTATGTATATTTTCTATAACATGTAAGCAACTATAAGACATTCGGTATGTGTGCTAAAAAAATCCTGCTTTTCCAAGCCTAAAAGGAATTCTAATAGATCGAACATGTCTGATAAAGGGTTGTGACGGAATCAAATGATTTTTTCTATTGTAATATGCATTCCTATACCGCACTGTGTACACCACATTTTTTATATACCATGTAGATGCTGGTTGAAGGATACAAACAAACGAGAAAAAATGCATTACTTGCTGGAAGCCAAAGGAATTTATAAATAGTTAGAGATTCTCCGCTCTATATCCTAGTCTCTAACAGTCGGTTTTATCTTTTCAAGAGGAGGAAAAGTGGGAACGGTTACAAATGCGAATTCTAAAGCCCAACTTTCAAAACATTCAACCTGATAGGGTGATATTACATGTATATGCTTTATCCTTTGATATGAATATACCTCATTTTCACAAGTTTGCTTATATGTATGTACGCCTTCCTATTATGTGCTACTTGGTAGACTATTTTTTTCAATCTTTCTCTCGCATGATTCCTCACTTTTTTCTTCTCTTTTCCGTTTCGGATTTGTCTCTTCTCATGTGTCGTCATTTCCTCTTTTTTAAGCTTTGTCGTTACACTCCAAGTATAGTGCTACTATTTTTTCATCCTGTGTACTCCCTTTTTTACCCTTTTGATAAACATCACTTACATACTTATAGAGCACATCATGAAACAATAGGATATGTGTGCAAATAACAACTTTTTATGTAAGGGGAAGACTCCTCTCGCCATGAAACAATTCTTTTGGTTGTACGAACAGCTTGCACAATCTTCACATGATAAACACGAAATAGATACTGAAATTTTCTTTCTGTCATTCAGCCACAAATAAAGTGCGACAGAGACCCGAAAAAATTCGTACGTTTCATGTTTTCCCCTTGTTTCTCTGAAAATAACAACGATTTCCTTGTTGTAACAACGTTTTGTCAAGTTTCTCTCGGTAAACCATTTTTTACTTAAAGGTTTACTCCCCTTTTTTCTATGATTCTTTTGTAGGTTGCTGTCTTCCCTCTTTCTAGTAAAGGATTCTCTATAAGTTATGTACTTTTTGCCAAAAAGTAGTTTACAAGTGATTCTTTTTTTTTGAGATGTGCACAATGCATAGCACTTTCTAGCTACAAGAGCAAGGTCCGTTCCACTTTTTTCTTACATTTCCGTTTCATGTATGTTCGCATGTCCTCTGGAGAAAAGAGAGAAATATGAAAGTATGTAGGGACCCAACATTGCCTTTTTGTTATCAGCGTGGAGAAGAGAAACTGTCTTATTTCCTCGGTTTCGTCTTGCCCTCGTTAGGGAGTAAAAAAAACTGTAGATACCATGCGAAACGACTGTTCCTTCTATTTCATCTTACTTGTAAAAAATGGATGACTTAAATTTATAACACCCAAGAGCTCAGATTAAAATGATGTAAACTGAGGAAGGCTTCCTTTAGTTTAAATGTTTGCAAACTCACTTGCCATTATCTATTCGGGGAAATAGGGACAAGCAAAAAAGTATTAAAAAAATGTACTTTCAACGTGCTGAGCAAATCTGGGCAAGTGTTTACTAATGTAAGTTTGTCTTCGTTATACTCGTATATTTTCATAGGTTTTGAAACTAGAGCAGGAAAAATCTTGTCTGAAACTCTGTATACAAGTGCGAATGTCAGCAGTGTAGTATCACCAAGTACGCAGCAGTTATTACAGCCAGTGCGTGGCTGTGACATGAAATGGGATCACAGTTCACATTAGATTTAGCTCTAGTGGAGTTTTCTTTCGTAGAATCCCAGAGAAAAAAAGGCTCACCATAAGAAACTCAACGAACTGGATCATGCTTTAGAGTATGTAGGAGTTTGTAGGAATTAGGAAGGTTATATGTAAAAATCTCTAAGATACATTGAATCTCAACTTGACAGCTGCACTACTGCCTACAGAAGAGGGAGTAAAGCGTGAAACTAAGCTAGCTAGTAATAAACAAGTTGGGGATGAATACGACAAAAATCCACATTGTACTACTGTGCTATTGTCTACTTTGGCAAATTCTAGCTTCTGGTTTAGCCAAAACGAGATTTTCTAGAGAAAAAAGCCGAATCGCCTTCCAAATTCCGGGTTCTGCTTTACCAGCGAAGAGAAGCGAGCATTAAGTAAAACGTAATGCAATGTCCATAAGGTCCAGAGAACAACCGGATGGATTCTATCAGACATGATGCAGGCGAACAACGGGCTTTTCCCTCGTGTTCGCTTCTTTTCTTTTTTCATGTTTAAGTATTTCTTTTTCTCATTTTTTCCTTCCCTTATTTTCTTCACTCTCTGCTAGGGGTACGGCTCCTTTTTCTGTGATTATGTACACGAGCAGAGCTGTTACTCTCCAACTTGTATTCACATTTGTATTTAAAGTTAGAACGCTTTTAACATGGATATGGGCTCCATGAAGATTGCAATTTTGATAGGAAGCCCTTTCCCAATGGTTTATGTGTCACATGGTATGCATGGTTATGTTACTTTAGCTCGGTCTCGAGTTTTTGGAAATGACTGGAGAAAATTGTCCTCAAAATGCAACAATACACAAAAAAACTACACTCACTGACTCTCCTCATAGGAGTCTGTCTACTTGTTCAAGAAGAGCGGTGAAAGTTGTATAAATATGCAGATACAACGACAGAGCTGGAGCAGAATAAACGGTGTAGAAGAGAGAGAAAGAAACGGAATGAAAAAACATTTCCCTTTTTTCCCTTGCTGCACACTCTTAAAATATATGCGTTGTGTTGTTTTGCTTTTCATGACTTGCGACATTCGTATGCATAAGAATGGGTTTGTATTCGACGGGGAAGCAATATTGGTATTATTATGTTTGCTCTATTTATATACATATGTGTGCTATATAGCAACACAACTGTTTGAAATTTCAACGTTCATATAATACCCAAGTAAACGGATAAGTACATCCTGCAGACAGAGTCAACTCGGTCCGTTAATAATAATACTAGGCGGCAGAGTTCATGCATCATTCGGACCTATTTTTGGACGACGGCAGGGCTCCAAGTTGTGCGTAGAGAGGGCCTTTTCAAAGCTCGCCCCTGTCTCATGTCCTTGTCGCGGCTTCTCTGTACTTTGAAGATTGAAAAAGCTCGTGACAGTGGCCCTGTGAGTTGGTAAAAGTGTGTTCGCCTTCAACAGCATTTTATTTACATGAAACTCCTGTTTACTTAGTCATGTTGGATGATGATCCAAAATCTGCATGGAGAAGAGTATCTCCCTTCTCCATACGTATCATACATCTAAAAAGGTAGCTATTGGGGTGAATGGGAGAAATGAAGTGTTTTCCAGGAGGCTAGTCTCTCCACTTCCGTCTTCCTCAGTTGTATTTTTTTGAATGGGTAAAATTTCCCTTGTGCTAAGTGGAGCAGCAAAGTTTTCCAAGCACGTCAGCCTGGGCAAAAATACAGCCTTTTTGTGGATGAGGCACATTCCATGAGGAAAATTGGTTCATTATGCAACCAAACTGGGAAACTGTCCTCGTTTTCTATTTGTTTTGCATTTTACCCTTTAAACGAAACGAATGTACTCACACAGCCTTCCTTTTTCCCGGTTGTCATCATACTGTCATGTACTACTTGCATCGTTTCATCCAGAGGATGTTCTAGTTTGCACCGAGTAGCTTACACTTGTGTGTGCATGGTATGATATTGTTTTTTTATACCATTTAGCCAGACTTTCTCATAAACTCCACACGGCTGCTGCGGTCTGCACCACTTGTCTTTAAGACAATGACAAAAAAACGTCAGTTGGGGAGATTCAACATTATTCATGGAACTGGTCCAAATTGACTCGGTTTTATGGGTGAGTGTTCATGCTGTTCGGAGAGAGGAAGTAAAACATATAGAAAATGTACTGTCAACAATAGCAGCGACTTTTTCTTTTGTTGTAATGAACAAAGCTAAATTTCTACGAGTTTTTATATAAGCTACTGGATATCAAAACATGGGTCCATATGTTGGGTTAGGTAAGAATCCAGTTGGGTTTGTGAAACAACAGGGGATGCCAAGTAGAGCGGTATGATATGGCTCATCAGTATATAATATTTACTTCGTGCACAGTATTAATTGGAGCATTTTTAGGGAAATGTATGATATATATCTTACATGTTTGTAAATGATAACTCACAAGTGCCACTACCAATAAAATAAATGTATGCCTGACAATGTCTGTGTCTCCACCCGTGCAAAACCTTCTCTAAAACTTTTCCTCCGCCAATTTTTTTTACCATTCGAATGACTGTACTTGATGCATGGATGCATAAACCACTTCAAATTTGCATCGTCTCGTCGGCCATTTCTTGGCCGTCACTTTTTACCCCAGCTCAATAGAAAAATCTTCAAGTTTGACGTACCCGACATGAATGTTGTATTTGAAACAAGCTAAAAAAAATTCAAATTCAACCTTTACCATCTATATCTGCCTTAGGATATAGATGGAAGAAGAAAAACTTCCAAGATAAAAAGTCAACACGGGAGGAAAAAAGTGAAAAGAAAACTTGGTCTGCAACTTAAGTTCAAAACGGAAAGGGAGAATACCTCAAATACCTTGACAGTCGACTTTTTGCATTTTCCCAAGAAGGAAAAAAACTATATTTTCATAGAGTATTCACGCCACAAGCTTCACTTTATACTTTTCATATCTTCATGGAAAGTTAATTCTGAATGTCGACACACAACCACGTCTCATATCTAAAACGTTTACCTTTCCCGATAGTTCTAGTGAAAAGATTAACATGGTATGATGTCGGGTATAAAAGGTGTATAACCAAAAAAAACTCAAAGAAAAAAAGTTACGAACCAATGGAATCTTATAGATAAGTACTTGAGACGACAAAAACTGTTAAATTGTTCTCGACTCTTAAATTTTGTATGTTTTTTCTTCTAGGTGCAATTTTCGAGCAAGGGAGTACCCAAACTCAGACAGCATTCAAGTACGCTCTTACAGTGCGAAACCGTGCCACAGAAGATAGAAAGTTTGAGCTCCAGGCCTTTGTTGATGTCATTAATACAGCTGATGCGTTCAAGCTCTCTAGAATCAGTAAGTGTCCTTCACTCCTTTTGTGTGCTGCTCAAGTAGATAAATTTCCCCTCTCTAGCGTTGTGCTTCACGTAGCAGCCCTCCTGACTTTCACAGTCAGAGGGTGATGGGCACTTTTACAGATACGTTTCAAGTACGCCATGCCTCATTGCTGAAATGTTCTGCTTCATCTATAAATGTAGATTTCTAGAGGCTTTTTACGCCTCTGAGTGCACGAACTCATGATGTTAATTTATATCACTTGGTGATCATCATTCTAATTTGGGAATGGAGAAGGGAAATGAAAGGGGGTACAACAGAAAATTCGATCCGAATTAGGGGGTTTCAAGTTATAAATCATTTCAAACGTGACCTTTTCACTGAATGTGTTTATGCTTTATATATTACTGTATCATTGCAGATTTGGCTTGCATAGTTGCCAGTTGTGTATGCTCAAGTAAAACTAGTTCATGATAATGATTGCTCAGTGAGTGCAATCAGATATGGCTTCGTCTAGCCTTTTGCGATATGTCTTTATGTTTTATGCTTGGTTTTTGCTTACCCTTGTGCACAGTGCAATTATATTAATTACTTGGCCGAAATCAAACACTTGGAGGGCATCGGTCTGTAATAAAGCAAACTTTTCTGATGATTCATAATGACAGCTGTTATTCATATAATCATAATTGTGAAGGGATGCTTTTTAACAGGAAAATAAAGCGTTACAAAGAATTTAACTGCGCATTTAGAACATGGAGGTGAAAGCAAGGAAGGTAAACTACTCACGTCAGTTACATTTTAAGGACCACTTCCAAACAGCATAAACCGTCAGTTCGGAGAAATAAAAGGAATTACCATAACCAACATTTCAAAATAAGCGACCATGCATGACATTCCATTCCCAAAGCTTTTACATTGCACGAGAACACTGTTAATTTTGATGATGGCAATGGAGACAATGGGAGTTCGTGTAAATACTGCAAAACACAAGAAAAGCAATATTGTATGCAGTCCATTCAGCTACAAAGATATGTCGCTCTACATGAAAGATTATAAGAGTTTATATGATATCCCGGACATTGTAAGAATCAAAGAGTAAAATTGCATATTACTGTGATCACCGAGATGTAGACAGTAAAATAAAGATAATTGTAGTGTAGCGCATGGAAGACATTTTTTCTCCGATTTCTCCTCCTCCTCTTGCCAACCAGAGAATGGAAAACAGTATGCGCCATCCCATTACTTGTCTTGTTCATTTGTTTTCTACGCATTTTGCATGTTAACACGCTGAAAAATGGATTTAATCTTGGTTGTATCTCCAAATTTCCCAAGAAGGAGTAGATTAGCCTCAGTGCAATAATGGATTAAGATTGGGATGATTGCATGTGAAAAAAGACTACACTCCTAGGAACGCCGAGAGTACTCCAAACTCGAAGCCAGTGAAAAGTACAAAAGGAAAATTTTCAACTACACCGATCCATAAGTAAATACAGAGTTTTCCCTTAACAGCATCTCTCTCTCTCGTAATGGCAATGTAGATAGCTATAATCTGCAATGAACATAAGGCCTTGAATGTTATTGAGCCTTGGAGCTAAAAATATATACACAGTTGAGTCTCATAAGATGAAATGGTGGAATGAAGGAAGGATTTTTTTCTTTCTCTTCTCCTTTCTTCTCCTTATTCCTCCTCTCAATATATTCGACGATCAGAACATTCCGAATGAAAAGAGGAACAACAACCACGATTGTTATATTGAATTTTCAGCGACTGGAATTGCTACTCCTTTTTCTGCTACTAGAGGAAAGCGAGTGAGTTTTATGAGAAGGAAAGGTGACTTTGCATTTCAATCTCTGGAGCAGTTATACGTTCATACAAAGTATAAGAAGCTGGAGAGAGAGAGAAAGAGAAAGAGGAAGACTACAAAGCGAGTCTTTTTTTCTCCGGGTAGATTCTTCTTGTTCCACGTGTACAGCTAGGAAAAAAATATATTCCAAGACGGCGAGAGAAGCCCGCTGCTGCTGTATTTCCTTCGAAAATACGAACATGTCTATCTTACGCTTTTGCACAATGACTCCTACTAGGATGTGTAGTGTGTACGTAATAAACTTGCTACACCAATTTCACAAGTACGTTTGCCAAAGTCTGAATCGGGAGAGACTCTCCCAGCAACCTGACAGTTTTTCTTTTTCTAGCGAAAGATGGTAAAGAGAATAGGATGAAGTTTTAGAGGAATTCTACGTAATAGCAGTATTCCTAAGAAGTGCCTATATTATATGACTATCAAGGAGCTCGACCGGGTGGGAGTAGCAGCGGTGAAAGTGAAAATCCCAAGAGCCTTGTACATGTTAGTGAGAGAGTGTACGTTTCAGCTGGAAATTCAAGTAGGTTTTATTTCTTCCTTTTCTTGTCAAATATTTTCCATGCCTTCCAGGGCCAAGGGCACGTTCGTAGGTAGTTTTGACGTTATATATTGCATACGAAAGTGAAAAGAAAATTCTAAAAGATGAACCATTTCCCTTTCTCACTCTCATTTCTTCTGGCAACAAACAATGTTTTTCTCTTGAAGGGGAATTCTTTGTTGTATCGCGACACAGCTCAAGTGGTATTGTAAAAAACGCAAGTCTATTGAGTTAACTTGCTTCGTTGCACTAGTAATAGGTTCAGTGGAGGAGGGAGAAAGTAAAAGTTATCAAGTGTGCGTATGTATGTGTGTGTATGTGTTTGTGCATATTTTTTTGACTCTGGCAACCACCAAACCAAAGTTAGGTTGTCGCGTCAAAAGTTGAAAGTAGAGTCGTAAAATTTCCAATCTCAGCGTACGCATACAAATCATATTTTCTGGAAGAAAGACTCCTTCAGATAGGGTGGATTTTTTCTTCTCGAGATGTGTTAAATTCAAAGGGTTGACGTTCAATGCATCCCTACTTTCTTTCAAAGATATTTGTACATGTCAGCAGAATTAGTTGAGTTGGTTAATTGTAAGAGATTTTGATGTAGCAATGTAGCATTCAAGTTAGAAAATAAATTAAATAGTTGACTTCCCTCAATAAAAAACTCGAGAAAATCTTTCCCCTAAAGTTTTTACAAACACCTCTTAAACTTTGGCGATCTTAAAACCCTCTTGTTTTGAAAGAGGAATCAAAGGATAAAAGTCAAAATCCCGATTTGAACTGTAGATAAGGGAAATAAAGAAAGAAAGAAAATAAATTTGCTCAGAAAGTGTAAAAAACAATGTTTGAATGGTTTAGGTGCACTTCCTCTTCTTTTTTCCAGACTACAACTAATCGTGCACACACAAGCCACGTTTTTTCCACTCTACGTTTTCAATTTGAAGCTATTTGCTCCACTTCCTCCTATAAATCCGCTGTAACCATGAATGGAAACGTTTGCATGTGCATTAGTAGGTATACCTCATGTCACAGCGTTACTCTTTCGGAACAGGGAAGTATTGCTCCAAGACTAGGTTGAAGAATAAAGGAACCGCTTTATCAAACTTTCACTATTTCTCATGATTTATACCCAATGAAATCTCAATTTCACCTCAATAAATTTTGTATGATTCTCAATTTTTCTAGGCAATTAGTCGATTTCAATGTGCGTTGCAGCTGGTGTGATGACAGAATATAATGCACGAGTTGAGGAGAAATCATTTATCTGAATTACACTCCTTCCTTGTAACTTTTCTTCTGAGGCGCTTTCTATTTTCCAATGAACAAGAATAAAAGAGAGGATGTTCAACTATGTACATAAATCTAACACGCTTACACACCACACATGAAATGATGGGTTTAAACTATTTTTTCCACTTTTTGCACTCGCACACAAAAGTCATGAAAAGAATACATAGTTCGTTTACATTTCTTAATACCTTTTTCTGTAAAATGTCTGTTGGAGAGACAGCCATATATGAAGTGTTTACTTGGATCAAAATCTTTTTTCTTAAAGAATCCTCTTTTCTCCATGTCTCGTCATGGTATTGAGCTCAAGGATGGATTCACATTGAGGCGTTTACATCCTCACTTGTTATTGTTGATCTTTTGAGTTAATGGTATGCGTTTCCGTGCTACTTTTCTCGGAAAGGAACCTTCATTTCAAATCCACTTGATACAATCTCATTTCCTCCATATTTCAAAAAGTCAAGAAAACTGAGAAAAAACGAGTTCGATTTGCACCCGGATTTTTTTTCCCAAACCCTCTTTCAACAAAGTTAAACTGAGGAGGTGCTCCGATTCGAGTTGTTTTTCTTGTGATAGGAAAAATACAGCGGATTTCACTTGTGTAAACTTGCAAGTGATGATGCATGCATATCACAATCATGTTATCACATCCATCATCTGGGAAAATGCATTGAACTCGGAAAAAAAGTGATGATATGTAAATGTTTTATATCTGCTCTTCAATTTTCCTTACTGCATCACTCTTCAAAAGGGATGCACTCCCATTTGCACTTTTTCCTTTCATCCCCCTACAAAAAAAGTTGGGTGGTTTTATAGGTTATTCAAATATGTAGCAAGGCTTAACTTCCAATTCACAAGGAGAAAATGCAACTGAAAAGATATCAACTTTTTCATATGTATTTTAGCTGTTTAGCTGGAATCATGTTTTAAGATCAGCAAAAAAGCATACTTGATGCATATACGAATAACATTTGTAACCTTTTTTTGAATTTATACTTTATCTTCCTTTATTCGAATGCATTTTTGTAGACTTTGAAGTTTCCGAGAATGATGTTGATGTTGATGATTTCCCCCTCTGCTAAACTTTTTTTCTCAGTGTGTACATTCCAGTGTCAGATTACTCAATAGAATAGTTTCCGAGAATGATGTTGATGTTGATGATTTCCCCCTCTGCTAAACTTTTTTTCTCAGTGTGTACATTCCAGTGTCAGATTACTCAATAGATTGGTAACTTTCTGACACTAATCTTTATCTTTGTATAGAAAAGCGGCTGGAAAGGAAATAGGATTTGCAGTTACTACTCTAGCGGTACACATTTTCCCTAAACTTGGGGAAAATGCTTATTTGAGTTGATTTTTGAGATGGAATAGGGGAGAGAGGTAAAGAGATGGACGAAGCTTCACATTTGGATATTCTTGTTCATAAAAAATACATGCATAATATGTTATGACAAGAGAAGAGTCCCTGTTTGATTTACCCTTTCTCTGTGTTTAACCGGCTTTTCCAGAGAGTAACAAGGAAAGACGTGTCAGTGCAAAGGCGTCTTTCCTCTCATCATCCAAAGGGATGTATGCGAGCTTTGACATTGTACGCGGTTTTTATTGCGGGTTCCGGTGTGATGATCAGTATATTTTCAACTACATCTACGAGATAGGTATAAAAGTTCGATTTATGCAATTGCAAAGGATATCCTTGCGAGGGTGGAAGTTACAAAAGCAAGCAAACATAATGGAGAGGAGAAGTCATCACTCTTTTTTCTCCTTCTTTTATATCCCATTTCCTCCTCACTTTTCCCAACGTTTTCAGTTGACAGAATATAGGGGAAAAGTTGAGTGAATAATTCAAAAGGATATAGACAGTCATCCATCCATATTAGCTAAAGAAAAGAAACAGGCAGGCATGCATAGTGCCGCTTTTCCCACGTCCATACATCCTCTCATCATCTTTCCACCAACGACCATGTAATTCTACAAGATGGAGAGAGTTGATCCATCAAATATTTTTTTGTTTGTTGTTACAACTCCTCCTCACTTACAGATTTTTTTTCACGAAAAAAAATATACTTTTCACTCAAGAAATGATATATTATGTTACAGCCATGTTGCAAAACGTGTGTGAATAGTTGACTCTGGAAGCCTGTCACAACTCGTTAACAATAAACATATTCTGTGCTGCATCATTTCATATTCGTATTTTCCCTGAAGAGTTAGTTGATGTATTCCAGCAGCCGAGAATCTTCAGCAGTTTTGACTGTATCGAGTGGAAAACTTGTTTTATTGATAATTTATTAGAGAAATGGAAAATCCCTGTTTAGCCAGAGACAACTAATATGTAATCAATTAAAGCCTCCAAATCCAATATGTAAGAGAGGAAATGGAATTTGTGAATTCTAATTCCCTTCATTTAATTAAACTGTCTTGTATAAATTGGTGAAAACCATATAACAAGTTTTTACGAAATCATCGAATACTTATTGGTTTTTTTCCCTATAGAGTTCTCCTTTTCCTGGTTTTGGAATAGTAATCAAGAAGCGTAACAGTATTGAAAGCATTCATCTTGTCTTCCTCGTTTCATTCAAAGAATCCAATAACTCTCCTTGTGAAGTAGATTGTCAAGTGAAAGTCCCATAACCGACAGGATAGCTAACTAAAAGTTGGATACAGAGCCCACCGAGAAAACTCACTGTTAAACCTTGATGACATGACAGAAAGCAACACACTCACAAAATTCCATTCACTCTGGAGGAGTGAAAGTGTGTCTAATATGAAGCCACTTTTTGCATATAGATATATATATATTACACCCAACTTGAGATATTCAATGGGAATCTGGTATATTTCATGAATTACATTCTTTTCAATAGAATATATCCCAGTGACGATAAGAAGGCTTGAGGCTTTCCAAGCTGCTACCAATGATATACAATAATGTAACTTTTCCTCCAAAAAAATCTCACTCAAGTAAAAAAAGTAGCATTTTTAGAAAGCCCAGTCTTACACACCACGAGTCTTTTTCTATACTTATATCTCTTTTAGGTAAAAAAATAGAGCATGTGTGGTTATTTGGGTCTCCTCATTCATATCAAAAGCTGGTAGCAAATAATGCATCGAATTGAAAAGAGGATATCATTTTTGGATCAGAGGAGAGGAATAGAAAAGACGTAATATAATAAGAGGAGAACCACTGTCACCATATTTGGTGGTGCTTTTTTGGCAATTTTTTTTCTCTCCACTTTCCTCTTCCACCTACCCACTACTACACTAACGCATGGAGAGGCTGGAAAAGTTGAGCCTTTTTTTCTTATCATTATACCATCCTCGGAATATCTCTTGAGGCTGAGAAAATTAACTTTCTCTCAATCATAGCATCAAACCAACCACATCATCAGGACTTCCTCACGCATAACATCGTCTGCTCCTCGTTGCCATTCTTATAGAAAAGAATGACAACATCACATGCACTCCAGCTTTACTACATACAATAGTTGTGTAAGTCTGGTAGTTTTTTCTTCCTTCCCTCTCTAAAAATGTAATGTGAGAAAAGATAGAGGGATCAGAAAGTCATATTATTATAGATGAATGAGGAGGACTTGTGTATCCTGATGAAATTCATGAAGAGATCGTCCTCTCCTGTCTCTAGAGGAGTGCTTTCATCCAGCTGGTCTTTGGATGTATCTTGTGTAAAAGAGGTATGAAAGCATGGGAGTAAGCAACTAATGATAATAACACAATGACGACACACATTATTCCTTCGGGCTTTTCCTTTTATTTTCCTCACTTTTTCATGCTCCCATCTATTATATACATGTATTAGTATCCTTGAAGCTGTTGTTGTTGCTACGACTGATCTCTTGTTACGCTCTCACTCATTCTATATCTCTCTGAGGGTTTGGAAAAGTGGTATAGAGATAATGTCGTTATATACATTATGTATTTCCTTTTGCTTAGAGGATGGGATACTATGGTTTGATGGTGAAATCATCTTTTGTGGCTGGCTGATGAGAGTCGACATTTGATATATCTTTCTCTTCTTGTCCTCAATCTTCGCCCTCTTCGTCTTTCATGCTTTGCTACCTCGATTAATAATACTCTTATTGTGTGATGATAATGTTGGATCGAGAGGGTGGGAAGGATGTATCCTTCATTTGTTATATGATACGACAACTGAGAAATTCCAGGCGACATGATGACAGCAAGAATTTTGGTCATTTGAGATGTTCCAGTGGAGCTAACAAGTTGAAATGAAATTGGACGCTAGATTGGGAATATACAAAAAGTTTATTAATTTCTATGAGCTCTCACATTCAATCCGGAATCCCTACTTTTGAGTAGGTATTGAAGCGAGAGAGAGAGAGGAAAAATGAGAATACGTAGCAGTGTTGCTGGCCGGATCAAAATAGGGAAAAAATCTAGAACGGAAAAACATTCGTTGTAAAAACACATTTGTGAATTCAATCTATCTTTTGTTTGCCCATCTATTTACGATATTTTCCTACAATGTTAGAAAAGAACGAGGAGTGAAAATGAGGAAAAAATTGGAAAATTTCATTTTACTCTTGATACACATGCCATGCATAACAACAACTGGCAAATTGCATACTTACCCTCTGCACACGCATTTCCCAGTTGAGAAAAAAACGCATTACTTCTCTTTATGCAAATGCCAGGCTCCTATCTACATGCATATTTCTCGTATGTCGATGATCTCGCTGACAGCGTGTTATTCACGAGACGAGAGGGAAAGGCGAGAAAGCGTGTGTAGCACTCGGCGAAAACAGGAATGATTGCACGAGGCAGAGGAAAAGACGAGGAGCATGTGGATGATGAGAATTGTGAAAGCATGTTTTACGATACGGACACTTTTATGACCCTTACAGGGCTAGTTTAAGTGCTCTTGGATGTGCACAAAGACTATGAGATGAAGAGGAGGCATACAAAATGGCATGAATACGGATAAGGACAATACCACCCAAACTAAGCAACACATACACATTATCCACAACAAGTAGTAGTCAAAGTAGGCACTTTGCTTGCTTTTCACAGAGAAAACGAGAAAAAAATAGTCTCATTCCTTGTGTTGTCGAGAGCCATTCCAGTCCAGAAAAACACAACTGTGTTTGTGGATGTCCATATAGCCACCCACACTTTTAGAGTAGATTTCCCTCCATAATCACACATCTGGAATATTATGACTTGAGGATGGGCTCGTCTTATCCTCCAAGTTAGATAGAAGAGGAGAGAAATACATACGATTTACAGTTAGCACAACTACGATGAGAAGCAAATAGCTTTTCACTTGCTACAATCTATATTTTTTTCGTAAAAGCCTTCTCTTGCTTGATGCCTCGTATAACATCCATCTCTGCTCGGGTGTTCTCCTCTTGGTCCCGAAACAACTTAAATTTAAGCAGCTAAACTAAAAACCATGCTAAGCAAGTAACAACCACAAAAACCAAACCCGAGACCATCAACCATCCAGAAGGGAAACCCCCTCGAAGATCAGCATATGCTTGGGTTTATATCAGCCAAGGGAATATTTCTTGCTGAGTTATAACTCGACAAAGAAGAATAAAAGAAAAAGAGGGAGAAAGTGAGAAAAATATTGTACAAGGGCGAGTCCATGCATTCTTACTTATTTTTCATATTATTACGTTGTGACCGTCTTGCCGTACAACTTGGAAGAAAAAAATAATACGGCTGAAGAGTAACTTTCATCTTTTGTATCTTTAGAAGAAAAGTTATTTTTAAAGGATTGTTATGTCGTAAACTATATTGTATATAGAAACAAAGACTAGAGGGGAAAAATTTTCTCCATTCGAATGTCCGTTTACTCATCTTAAAAAACCTTTTTATTACATATATCCATCCATTTTTATACTACTCAAGAGGAAAAGGGTTGAGTTGGATTTGAGTCTGAAGCACTGTATCATCTCATCTTTCCGCGTCGTTTTATACCCCGCTTTTTATTCTACTTTGAATAACTCGCAATTGTGCATGTGGAAATACAATATTACATACATCCATATGCATGTAATGTGGTGGCGGAGTGAAAAAAAGAGAAATACAAAACATTTTTTTCTTGAAACAGTTTCCACTTCCCACAAAAACCATCCACATTGTCTGGTGTGTGGGGAAAAACACGGTGAATAAAAAGAGAGCAAAGAGCAAAAGTAATTTTTTTATATTATGCAATCCTTCCCGCCTTTGGAAATTTGGCGTCCTTGTCAAGCCTTTTGCATCACTTGCATACACGCAAGTGAAACTGAGTGTTTGATAGTTTACTACTTTAAATTTCCATATTATGGATGAGCCTCACGGATGCATATGAAAATGCAATGATGGGGAAGTAGGTAGGTATACGTATACCCATCCCATTACTTATTTTTTCACGCACACATGCACAAGGAGGAAAACGGACAGGAGAAAATTCATGACGATGATAGGATCTGATAAGGAAAAGAGAAAGATGTAGGTAGTCATCTTAGAAGAGAAGTAAGCGAGTGCAAGGGAAACCCACAAAATTGTTAGGAAGGAGTGGCGGAAAAGCTGCATGTGGTCGTTTTCTTTAAAAAAAAAGATAAGTAATATCGCATCTTAAAAAGAGGTATAGCGCTAGGAAATATTTCCCATTCTCTGTGAACATTATACACATGCATGAATACAGCTAACGCATGCATCATGTGCAATATGTTAATACGCATAATATGAAATTTGTGTTTGAAGTTTATTCCCGTGTGTGTGGGGAAGCAAAAACATAGTTTGAGAAAGGGGTCCATTTTTAACATGCAGTGCACAGCCACAGTCTATAATAACAGTCATGATTATCCTTTCACAAAGTTGCATATCATAAAGGGAAAAATACTAGCCCATTTGAGAGTACTCAAGGAAAAAAGGATGCATTTCTCTAGACCCTGTTTTCCAGGGCTTTTGTGGTTGCATCGGAATATATAAAAAAGTAAGGGAGATTATTCAAACTGAGTTTTCATCCTGCCCCTCTCCTCAACTTTTTATATATTACCTTGAGAAAAAAACCTAGCCAATTCTTGGGAACGCATTGTGAGCCATTCATACATCATAAAATGGGAGCTGAAGTACCTCTTTACTTTTTTTAGGGAGGCGGAAAAATAAAAGGGAAATTTAGAGAAATACGAGCTTTTACTCTTCTTCTCAGTAATATTTATGCATACATGCGTCTGTGTGGGCGGTGTCGGTGATGGAGATGCAATTTTGGAGAATATAACCACCGTTGAGGATGCAAGTATTATTTTCAATGAGCACTTTTATGGATAACTCTCTTCATCTTTGTTACGAGCTCTGTATTCACTCTAGAGAGTTGAGTTTATATTCCTATGATATCTTGTTTGTTGGGGTCTTTTCTTTGGGATATTGTATCTTAAATCCAATAAAGGAGCCGTTCGTTACGCATAAAATTGCATGATGATGAGACGCAAGAGAGTTGTTGCTGGTGGGCATGTAAGGAGGAGGAGGGGTTGCAAAATAACAATGTGAAAGATGAACACACAGAGAGTCTCTATGCAAGAAAATGAAAGAATCTCTCAAAGTCAATGTCATTTTAGATATCTTTGTCTCCTTTGTTTTCAAATGAATACATATCCATGTTACACTGATGACGATGTGAAGATGTTGATCCTGTTACAATATTTGATATTCCTCCTGTCGTCCCTTTTCAACTTTTCAGTTGCCTTCCCTTTGATCATGATTACAACTCAAGACGTAAAGTTGATGAGATGCGATGCGTGATGGGAAGGAAAGGGAGAGAGGAAAAAGGTGAATCAGATAAACGAGGGAGCAGTTGTTATTCAAAAGTTGCAATAGTTTTTCTGGCTCTGAGGAGCATATCATTCAGAGTCAAATTTAAACTTGAAATTGTACACTATGATTTATTTATAAAGAAACTTCATAAGAATTTTATCCAAGGTCTATATATAACACTTGAGGGTAAAAGGGTACATGGATGAAGGCTAAATTTAAAAGCAAAACCAGCTACCCTTTGTCCACTGGGAAAGCTGAAGCCGCTGTAGATTCAAAACTTATTGACATGCATGATACACAAGGAAGGCAAGGACGGCGCTGCGCTTGTATGTATGAGATTAATGTACATAATATACTCAATCCACATTATCAGTATGAAATCCTCTGAAGTAATAATACCCTTTGTTGTTCCCTCATTCTTCAAGTTTCTCGGGAAAAAAGGCCAAGAACAAATACAGCTTTCACCCTTCACACAACACAACACACAGTCTATGAAGTGCACAATATGGACATATCTTCAGAGTCACACTTGAACTGACATAGTGTACATTTTTTCTTCTTATTTCTCGGGAAGGGAAGTACCTTGTATAAAAATATATAGAGACAGAGCGACAAGGACAAAAGATGAGGAGAGAAAGGACTACTCCTAGTTTTGAATGTTTCTTGCGTAACTAACTTAAGCTACGTGTGCCTACACGTCTCGTGTTGACTATATAATAATATCTGACGAAAAAAAGTGTGTTACTCTTTCTCACTCTTTGAGAAGATTTCGCTTTTTCCCTACCTCCTTGTTTTTTCTTCACTGTTGCGAAAGTAGTCTTACCCAGAGCGGCACGTACGTTACGCTTAAAATTCTGTGCGCCTTCTCAGCAAGACTTTCAAAAGAATATCAAGATTGATATTCATTGCTCCTCTCCACTCTATTTTCTCTCTCTCTCCTTTTCTCTTTTCGTATCATTATGAAAAAGGCGGATGGGTGAAAGTCTGGCAAAAAGTGTGGAAAAAGTGGATATTGTGTCGGAAAAGGAAAAATAGCAACTTTACACCAGTGTATTCATGTTCACCTAACCAAGCTCTTCTTGGCAGAAGGCTTTTCTACTTTTTCTTCTCCGTTTCCTCCAATACTTATATATCGCTGTGTATGTTAAAACCTAAAAAAGAAGAAAAGTTTAAAAAGAGGCGATTGTAAATGGAAGCGAAAAAAATCTCGTTACTTGCTTGTTGGACCACATTTGACACTTCATATCTGAGCAAGAGAAATTTTTAAAAAACATAAAATATATAGATGCATAATGTACGCACATTTTTCTTCCATTCCAAACAAGAAAACTTGCTTTGTAGGAAAGTTCACTTGTGAAACGATGTAAAGGTAACGTTCTTTCTAGCAAAGAAAGTTACAATGCATAAGACGACTAGAAGGGAAAAAAGTTTTGAGAAAAAAGTGACCTTGTCTCCTTCCCTGCGTTTAGAGAGTAGGTAGTTTGAAAAAACCATTAAAAGTAGTATAATGGGGGAACACACACTAAAAGAGTTTTTATGCAGGAGGAAGCACTAATTTAACAAGAATAATTCATCGACCCCGCCAGGCTAATTTTTTTACGGGCTGAATACCTTGAAAAAAATGAAGGAAGCGGAAAAAAACGTGTAATATTTATGACAACAGATTCTCTCATAGAATATGAGTTGTGGCTGGGATGTGAGTGAATAACAAAGTTGAGCTAGGCGACCTATATAAGTATAAATTGTCCTTGTTAGGTATTTTACTAAAAAAAGAGGAAACCGAGCTCTTTTCACGTAATGCCTTTTGTCTTTAAATTGAGCCTGGTTTCTAGTGTTTGAGTAAGACTTGGAATTCACATGAGGATATGAAAGGATATTTTTACTTCATGGGCCATTGCTCTCTTAATAGAAATGAATGGAAAGACCGGATTCTCTGACTGTTTCATACGGAATGCTAATCGAGTCGAGGAATAAGGTGAGGATTATGGGGATGCACATAGAGAAGAAAAAAGATAGGAAAATATAAGGATTTCCTGGCGTTCACCTTCATATTGGGTCAGAATGCCGGTGATGTTTCTTTTTATTGTAAAAAATGTTCAACATCCTTAAATACAATGCAATTCTCCGTTCTGTCCTGTAGTTTCAGTGACTGTAAAAGTTCACTGCTCACCACATGTTGGATCATGCACACGTGTGCTATCTGCTATCCTGTGTAAAACATTTTGATATTGATATAACCCATTTCGTCGTCAATCTGATGTCTACAAGACTCCTCTGGAGGAATAAAAATGTGCACCTGTGAAGAATCCTGATATTTTATTCCATACCTAAAATCTTTCTTATATATTTTTTCTTTCCAACTCTCAATCCCTTTTTTTGCTTGTATTGGCAAAGGAAACACAATTTTCCTGAAGCCTCATATTTAATTTTTCCCCAGCTCCTCATCCACTTTTTGCCTTTTGTCGTTCACTTCTTAAACGATAGTGTCAAAGTGGCCAATCTATACATAGGAAAAGGGGAAAACGAGAATGAGTTTTTGTTCGTTATCGCTCCTACTGGAAAAGTGAAGATAAGATGGTAATGATACTTGGAGCTTTCATTTTACACCATTTCTCTCCTCTTCAACTTTTGGAATGAGTTCAGCTGTTTTATTTTTCAATGGGAGTGATTTTCCCTGTATTGGTTCATAACACTGTACTTTTCCCTTTCATGTCGCTTGTATTGAATATATTCATTCACAACTAGAAATAGGGACAGAGTTGGCTCTCCATGAAGTGATGATATGTACCCCAATGATGAGATATTTAATGCTGCAGTTATATCATTCTCTTTTCATTTTCCTTCAACGACCATGCCTGCATGTGCATAATGTACGGTAAGTAATCATGCACTGAAAGAAGAGGAAAGAAAGGAGAGATCTTTCGTAAGAATGTATTTCGAGCCAAGTTTTTTTCCCTCCAAGTTGCAAAGCAAAGCAAAAGTGAAGTATAAAGATTTTCTCCGAGATTTACTTTTGCAGCTGCTTTCATTCTCGTTGTGAGGAGGAGGGGACATGAAATGAACCCTTTTTTTCCCGAAAGAGATTTTTAAGGACCCTATACCCTGTGCTGAGTGACGAGGACGACTTTTCCTTTCGCACATTTAGCTTCAGGTTCTCCCTCTCTTGCTGATGCTGCTGGCCCCCGTATGTCCAATAAGTGGGAGAATCTTTTACCCTAATGTGATGATGCCAAGATATCACGTCCTCCTTAAATGACTTGATATGAACATGAACGACAATGGCAGTAATCATCTCAGAAAAGCTCGACGACTTGGCCAAACTGTTCTTTCTCCTCCTCCTCCGTCTCTCTCTCCCGTTCACACACTTTCTATATCATTTCAAGATTGTAATATACACGACTAGATACAATAGGGATATACTATACACTACATAAAAAAATATACCTACGTTGAAATATATATAGGGAGAGGCTGAGAGCGAGAGTAGAAAAAAGTACAAATGTTATGGTGCATACAATTGTAGTGGTGGATGTTGTAGTACTTACGTAAATGTACATTGTGTGAGAAACGAAGCGTGAGATGAGAAGTTTTGACTTTACACTTTTCTCCATCTTCAGCAACGCGCCTTGTGTGTTCTATTCCATGAGGGTGTGTATAACTCGGTGTTGAGTGTGTGGAGGGATGTACGTACAATGAGAATGCATGTCTGTTCCTTCTCCACTTTGGTGCTCTTCCCTCTGTATAGTTTTTTTCACTCATTCTTCCTTCCTTCCTTCCTCAGCGTTGTCTTGTTGCGCAACGTGATTTTCCCTTGGTTCGCTGGGAAAAAAGTAGAATTTACTTGGGAAGAGGAGCATGCATCGTTTCATTATAATAAAAAAAGTTGAAGTCCCCATTGTTCAATATAAACTGTTTTTTTTGGCTCTGCACAGGCTCAACTGTCGGCGTACTTTTTTATGTATATCATTTGAGGAATTCATTGTTATTTTTTTCTGACGGAGCTATCGTTTAGGTTAGCGAATTCGTCTCCGAGGACGGAAACGCTGGGATACAGTAGATGAGAAAGTGGATGTTGTACAACTTGAGTGAATTTTGCAATAGGCACTAATAGTCATTACACAAGGGATGGATAAATCAACCGAGAAAATTAAAGAGAGCTTATTCATATTCATGAGCTTCGTGCGAGAAGGATGGATACAGAGGCAAAGTCTTGGAACAAGTAGAATTGGTAGGGCTATTAAATGGCGCAATTATTTTAGTAGGAAAAAATCTCATGTTTTTATTCTCTTCCCAGGAAAGATGTACTTCGTTTGGGTACATTAGTTCACTTTTAGGGTAGATTATAATGATACAAACTACTATTGCATTTTTATTGGGAAAGTTTTTTTTCAAAGAAAGTTTAACGTTCCTCTTGCACCATTAATAATTTTAATAATAGTATACCCAGTGATAGGAAAGCTGAAGTGTAAAAGATACAGCGTAAGCGTATTACTCACATCTTTAAATTGACACAGAATCGTGACAATAAGTGAAAAAGAAAAGCAATTTTCAAGAAAGCAATAATCTGACTGCGTGGAGGATCAATCATAAAATGTCAATGTCTTTTAAAATGGTAAAAATGTCAAAAATATATGTCAGCAAGACAGAAATATCACAATGAAGGGAGAAAAAAAGAAAACAGCAAAAAGTCATCATTTGTATTTTATCTGCAAGTCTACTCCCTCATAACATTTAGTTTTCTCAGCAAAAATTCATCAAAGAAATTACCAACATGGTGATGAAATTACATCCATGTTTAGAGCTTTTGGAGCAAACTGAGAAGTATACTCTGAGGAAAGCAAATATAAAAGAACAGCAACCGAAATAATTTCCATCTTTCCTTTCTAGAATCGTCTTGTTGTTATTGTTCTTACTCTTGTTTGCAGCAATATAGCGGAACGTTGAAGAGCTAGAGTAATGTCTTATGACTTATCATAACACACAAGGACAACTAGTCTAGCCTACATTTATACGTCTATATAGCTCTGCAATTTTTGCAACTTTGGAGGAAGTGAAGGGAACAGAACACGACATGTATCTTAGCTGAATGAATAAAGATTTGCTTACTTGGCTCAACAACTCAAGTTTTTGTGACTCTCTGGGTGATCATTCGCAGAAAAAGAGACAAGCGAGAGAGAGAGAGAAAATAAAAGAGGAAAAAACACAAACACATCTCATCCCATTCTTTTACTTGACTACACACCCAGCATTACAATTTGGTTTCTATTACGAGCTTCACTGTCATTCCCAGGAATAAATCTTTGTACTTCGTCTTTCATGTGGATAGCCCATTTTATATTCCTTTATCTTTGAGCATATTAGCGCTTACCAATTCTTGAGAAAAGTGGTTCCCTTTGAATCAAAGATCATACGCTAGTTTTCTCCAAAAAGGAAATCAACAATTACTTTCAAAATTCTTATCGATTCCAATTCCTCTCATTTAACAGTGAATGCATTAGCTTCTTTTTTCTAAAGTGGTCAGATAGCTATCATGTGAAAAATAGTGGGGAAAGGTGAAAGCTGATAAGGGAACCTAAAATTTCATCTATCATTTAAAAAAAGAGGAAAAATGTTCTTCCCTGTTATCCCTCACTCAAGAGGGTTTGACGTGGAAGGAATAATTCATGAGAATGCTTCGTCCTCCTTTTCCTCTCACTTCCAATAAATATGATGACAATCTGACTCCCGTCTTGAAGCAAACTACACAAGAGTCATGATCGATAAGATGATGACATTTGACACACTTTGAACAAGTCCGGGCTGCTCGATCTCCCGTGTATGTACTTCTATTTCAAATCAAATCCAATCACATCAACCTCTTACAAGTTTATATTGCTCGTACGGTTGATCGCTACTCAAAGAAGACCTGCAGGCGAAGAGATAACGTTCTAAAGAAATCATCAAAGAGGCACAACGTCCACTTTGATTTCATCTCTTCTTTTTACACACGTCATTCCTCGAGACTACTTCTATTGCGTTTTCTTCTTATCCTCCTCTCTCCGCGTGATATTCCCTTTGCTACGGAAAAAAAGAGAATAAAAAATTTCCCCTTTGATATTGCGGACATGGTTGGGTGGTTGTCTAGGACTTGAAAATTCCTTGATATACTTTACTTACTCCTTTTTGAGGCTTCAATGGGGCTAACGAACTGCTAAGGTTTTTGGTTACAAGAGAAAAATATGTGCTCAGGAGGAATAAATATTTCGAATCTTTCATAATATATTGACACTCTCCACCACTCCACCATTTTTATTGAACACTACACTGGAGTACTGCGCTCCTTAGGATCCTTGACGCACTCAAAGAGAGAAATATATTTATAGGATAAAAATATATTATGTTTATAGCCTGAGTAGCGTCAGCGTGAGCCTCCAAACAGATTTAATTTTGATGCTGGACAATGCTCGCATGCCCTTAGCGATTTGAGTAAGATTGACTTTGTAAATATTAAGCTTTGTTCAAGCTCATCCACCCTTCCTTTGCAGAGGTCTCTGTAGTCGAAAGAATAAGTATAAGCCCCAAAGTTTAAACAAGGAGGAAAAAGCCTGTCTCCAGAGAGAGGGTTATTTTCCATTAAATTTTCTGCGCAATTTAAACTTTCCGTTGAGCGGAGTTTGCTCAGTTTAAATTATAAATCCGCCCGGTTAGTATGCAAATATGTGTTTATCAAAATCCAGATAAACAAGAGACGCATTCTGTGTCGCCATGTTTAGAGAAGATGGGATTCCCCTCTTGAGAAAAATTTTGTGCTCATTTCCTCTTCCGTATTTACACACATTACGAGGAGAAAAAATAATGTCTCGGATGCTTGATGCATTTAATGGTATGTTTTTTATTTCATTTATTCTCCTCTCAAGCTATTACATCCCACAGAGGAAACTCTAATAATTTCATTTCACTGAGAATAAAACATTACACCGTAGATCTTTCCGTCATGCTATCCACTTTGTAGAGAAAACCTTTTGAACTACAATAATGCTTTTTTTGCTCTTCAATTCATTTAAAGGAGCCCTCATAAAGATTACTAGGAAGAAGATTGCTAGTAGCAATTGGAAAGTTGACATAACCAACGACAAAATATTTTGTCTTTTTAATGGACAACTCAGTTGACCGTGTCGTCGTTCAAAGTTGCTTCAAAGCGGTCCTTTTTTTCCTCGAGTTTCAATGAAACAATGCACACAAAAAAACTCCAACTAAAGTTGAACTCCTTGCAATTGTGTTCCCAGTTGTTCGTCTTCTCTTGTATGTATGTTTGATAAGGAGGGTAAAACTTGGTTGAGTTTTACTCATGTCCATTATATATCGGTTGGGACTGGTGAAAGTGCAACGAGGACAAGCCCTTTTTCTTTCCCTCAGATGATATTATGTGGTGTCCTTTGCCAAAAGCAAAAGGAATAAAAGGAACCTCCCAGTCTTTCTTGATGGTAAACGAGCCCTGGTGAAAGCCGGAAACAAGACGAGAAGATATTCGTAAAAGCAGTTGAATACTTTCTTTTTTTGTAAGAACTTGCGGGAGTAAAGGAGTGAGCTGCAATGTAACATAAAATGCACTCATATATATACAGGCTATGATCTCATTTATATTGGGAAATGTATATGATGTATAAAAAAGGATATGTTTCCAGTCTCTACAATATCTTGCCCAATCTCTGGCTAAGATGAACTAGAGAGCTCCAACAACTATTTACGACTCATCTCGCCAGAAGCTGTTTAGCATTAGTTTCATTTTATGGGATCTTGGACAAATTTCTTGGAATGATATCCAAGAATTTAGGAGCTCACCACCCAGCCAGAAATGGTATCAGGTTTGGAGTCTTGCGATGCTAAGGTTTCTCCAGTTTTTAGCAAGATTTCACGCATACATTGTAAAAAAAGCCCAAGCTCTCTCTCTCTTCATCCACGTCTGTTAAGATTTTTGTTTCGGTTTTAGCTGACATAAGGGAAATACTACATATGGCCATTTATAAAGCTCAGCGTTGGCTATATTGGAATTTTATAGAGTGGCCCATTATTACGCGTTTATATTTCATGCAAAACTTTTTCCTCTCTTGTTTCAGCCATATTTATCTCTTGAAGAGAGAAAGCGGAACCCCGAGTGAATCCAAAAGTAGCCTTTTCCTTTTTATGCATATTATTGCATGCCCCCTCCTCTTCTCTACCCGCTTCCATCCTTCTTTTCATGGGACTGTTGGTGAAAGTAGACACTAGTTTCAACTAAATTCCCACATAATCTGATAAATTCTAAGATGAATGACTTTTCATTAAGTATATGAAACTTTTCCCCCATTAAGATTGTGTGTAACCTTTTTTGATGTATTTTGCGCAAAGTGCGAGAAAAGTGGAGAGAGAGAAAGAGAAGAGGTGATGATATTTTTAACCACAAAAAACTGGTTCATATCTTGGCCAACTAGTTCCTTCTCGGTTCTACGTTGACGGTGGTGGTGTGCTTTTCGCGGTGAACAAGAGGATGTGGATGATGATGTGGCAATGTAAAGGTCTTGAAGATTAAAGGGATTTCGTCTTGTTTTCATTCACTCTCACTCTCCCTCTTTTACACTCTCTTCATATAAAAGATACACACTTGAATAATAGCGATGATATCAACTAACTCGAGAGAGGAAAACTAGTGTAAACTCTTGTGTTTCCTTTTTTCACTCTAATAACGGCGGCAGAGGGTAAAGCGTGTATTGAAATTTAAATACCCTTCACACCATATCACTTCATCGCACCTCGTCATCCCATTTCTTAACTATATACTACTTTTCTCTCCGCCACCATATGGAAGTCATAAATGCATCTTTCACCACAGGAGAGAGAAAAACTTGCATAATATACCAAACGGTAATGATGTTTCCTCAGAAAACTTTTTTCCTCGTAATAAAACACTCTCCACGGTGGGAATAAAGTGGAGGAGGCTTTTCCACTGAAGAAAATAGTAGTGACGTTGACTATATATATTTTTCCCTTTAGTTTATAACTTGGTTAATACTCCCCACTTGTTTTATTTCGAGGCTTGTCTCTCTCATTTCAAAATGGAATGGATGAATAAAGAAAATGGAATTATTACCTTTTTCCCATTTGCCAAGGAAAAGGCCTAAGGAAAAACTTTTCATCTTTGTCCCTTTTGGCTTTTTCTCTGTAGTGGTGTTAGTGAAATGGCTGGTTGGCGGTATAGAAATAAATGCGCTTTTGTTTCCTTTTTATAAATGTCTCTTTCTCCCCACCATATATATCCCTCTTGAATGAAACAACCTATTCTATACTGATTTATACCTTGGTGCATGCATACACAAAAAATTATGGTATAACGTCAATATACACGGGATATACGTGCATATAAAAGTATACTTGTTGTACACAAGCATATCATTGACTTGAGTTTTCCAGAAGGGAAAGTAGTAGATAGAAATGAAAGTTCAAACGGGAAGATGGGAAAACGTATGGCACACAATTTGCTCCTTTGAAAAGCCTCTGTTCCTCAAGGGACTCATAAAAACACTTGATTTGCTTGAGCATTCAGAAACCATGTATGGATATGTGCTTCTTTCCTCGGTAAAGGATTACTACTCTCTTTGCTCTGTTGCGAAAGGCATCCTTCTTCTTTCACAGAGGCACACACGTAATATATCGAAATGGTAGGTATCTCTGTACATGAAAGACTGCCCGAGCAGAGTTTTTCCTTCTTCTTCTTTCTCTCTCTCTCTCTCTCTCAAATGCAACCAGTCCTCTTCTTTGACTTTCTTCTGGAGAAACAGAGAAAAGGAGGAAGAAGCTCAACAAGGTTTCCAAATAGTAGGATTTTTTTTTGTATGTATTCATTTCAAAGAAAAGTGCTCTCGTCAATGTGATGATTTTACAGAGTGTAGAGTATTATTATTAGAGTGGTTGGCATAAGACGGAGGAGAAAACGTTGTCTTTCAGATATATGTTTCGTTTGTAACCCGAGGACATGTTGACTCTTTGGTTTCTTTCTACTCCAATTCTTCCCCCATTCTCAACACTGGAGGAGTGGTAGAGGAAAGGGAGCAAACAATGGGGAACTATGGGTCTTAGTCAAGAGTTGGGATTTTAACTGTCATAACAATACGGATGTAATAGGAAAAGGAACTCTTGACCCTGTTTTTCTCTTGTGTTTGTCCTAGACACAATATATCCCAGACTCTTTTTGTTTGTTTACAGAGGAAAGGAACATATATGTGTGTGGTAAAGGTGGTACATAGTACACACACATGAATGAAAAGAGACCTACTGAAATATTCATGGGAAGTGGGGAAAATAATGAAAATAATCTGTTAAACCATTACTACTCCACTTTGGTGGAATGCTAAGGATAAGTCGATATGGGAGATCTCGAGAGATTTCCACCAAGTGGTTCTCTCACGTGTAAGAATAACATATACATTTTCTATCGATTTGCACTCGTATCGTTAGATGGGTTTTATTGCCGTCATAGCCGATGGGCTTGAAACAAGCTGGTGAATACATAAACCTCGGTGAAATGACATTGCTATTGTTTGTAGGTAGTTGCTTGAAAAGGTTGGGCTGGTATACGGTAAGGGATAAAAGGTGAGAGGAAAAGTAAACCTGGGTGGTTTACTTGTACAGCTGGTAGGGTAAGGTGGGATGGAGTTGTGATTCTGAAATTGAAGCCTGAAGCATGAAATGATAAGAGAATTCTAGCTTGCAATGATCATGTGCAGGTTTATGTAGTGAAGTGGAAACCACACAGGCATTATGTAAAGAACGGGAGCGTGACGTGTTTTCCGTAATTGTGGTTTAAATATTTAATGATATATTTTGAATGATTTGAGATGATAAATAGGCAGCGGATACTTGGTCAATCATAAGAGTCAAGCAATGAATTAATTTTCATTACTACACAATGAACACAATTTGCTAAAAAAACATCCGAATTTTGTTGAAGACAACTATACTTCGCAATCAGAGCTCATCTTACGCTTTGTACTTATTTCTACGTGAAATTGTGCAAGGTTTAAATGGACGAGGATTCGACAGAACATGCGTTTGTGTGCATGGGAGCTAATCAAAATTCCATGAATAAATTGTTGGCGTCTACGTTCAAGATTTGAAGTGGAAGTGAGTAATTGCAATAATATGCAATCATGTACTAATATGATAAGAATATATTTTGCATACAGCATAAGGCTTGATCAATCCGTACGAATCTAGATACTGGCAAATTTGACAATATAACAACAGCATAAAATCAAACAAGCCATGATTTTTCTGTAGTAATAACAATCATTATCAATTTCCTTTTACAAGGTTCAGTTGTGCTCAAGGTACTGATTAAACTTAATTACAAATATGTACAATATTCTTGTAAAAGTTTATACCACCAAACATATACGTTCACAGTTCCTGAAATCAAAGCTATAGATTCCAGACGCACAATAAATCCAGTCTTCAAAATCTGCCTAGTTGAGTATTTGCAAAAGCATCCTATATAATTAGTAACAGCTTGTAAAAGTTCATAATCTAAAAATAGTCTAAAGTCCAAGTCTAAAGAGCAACAGTCATAGTCAGTCTTTCAATTCACGATGTCTCTTTAGAAAGGGAATGATTTCGTAGTCAATATCATATTCAAAGCTTTAGTGTAATCAAACGACTAAATAAAGTTCTGATTGAGCTGTAGTCTCACTTTGAAGTGAAGGAATCGATGGATTACATCCTTTGGATTTCAACTGGAAATGAAAATCTCTGCTCCACTTCTTTCCCTTGTAGAGTTGCCTCCAAAACTTGCTATCCTTCCTATACAATCCAATATTGGAATGAAAGCCCATATATTCTCTTTTTGACTTGTTATTTCCATCAGAGAGCAAAACGATTGTTATGTAATAAGCAGAGGAAAAGTGAGCAATAGATATATCAGTTTTTTTGCTTTCCCCTCCCCCTCCACACGTTTTATTACTACCCACAATTGAGCTGTAGTCTCACTTTGAAGTGAAGGAATCGATGGATTACATCCTTTGGATTTCAACTGGAAATGAAAATCTCTGCTCCACTTCTTTCCCTTGTAAAGTTGCCTCAAAAACTTGCTATCCTTCCTATACAATCCAATATTGGAATGAAAGCCCATATATTCCCTTTTTTGACTTGTTATTTCCATCAGAGAGCAAAACGATTGTTATGTAATAAGCAGAGGAAAAGTGAGCAATAGATATATCAGTTTTTTGCTTTCCCCTCCCCCTCCACACGTTTTATTACTACCCACAGTCATCCATCTGTACATACATAACTCACAATATTTGAAAGATGAGGTGAGCAGACAAACAAAGCACTTGATTCTCTGATGACATTAATCCCTAAGCTGCCTCTCCAACTCACTTTCCCCTCATAAATCATTTTCCCGGTCGTTCTCTGAACGGAAAGAGAAGAAAGATGAGCGAGGGAACGAGCAAAAGGAGTGGTGTGTGTGTGTGTGTGTGTGTGGAGGGGATACATTCTCAACTCTTTTATTTTCTCCGGTTACTTTGTGCTTTCTCCACTTATTCCTTTCCTCTTTCATTACGACTTGTCTCCTCTCGTCGAGACTCTTGTATGTATCTATCTCCTCATGTTAGTTGCTTATTATCCGTATTTGTTCCACTTTTCTGATTTTTCCCGTTCCAGCACATACTTGCATTCTTTAGGAAACTATATCCATACCAGAAACGATACACATTGATAGGAAACTCATACTGCGACCACTTTTGTTTCTTCTTGCAGACCATTCCTTCACCTTTTTTAAGTGCTCTGCTAATACCAAAAGTGGAGCAAGTTTGGGGCATAAAAATTGTGACTTATTACTTTTGTCGTTTATTGGCTTCAAAATAAGAAGTTGGGAAATACCAGGGCAAAAACACTTGCAATTTACCAACCTTTATCTCATCATGATAGGAAATACTACAAACAAAAAATAAAGAAAGAAGGAATGCGGTCAAATCTAGTAGAACGGGACTGTGTATAGATATTTTTGTTCAAGAAGCAGAAAATTACAATGCGTTTTGATCAAATTAGCTTTATTCTATCCTCCTCCCTACACGTAATACTTTTCTATGATGTATTTCTCAGAGTCTGTGAAAACTACGGGGAAGTGATTTTCGGGAGAAAAAATCTAATCTAGCTTTTTCTCAAACTTACTCCCATTTGTTATTTGCTCATAGAAACTTTATAGAACACACACATGCCATTATAAAAGTATCATAAAGTCAGCATATATTCGAGAATGGGAAAAATACTTGAGAACACAAAAATTCTTTTTAATCTAATCAAGTAAATTTGTTAATTAAAAAGATTCCTTGTTCAGCAGAAAAAAAAGTGAAGAGTATTTGTAATTTGGAAGATTGCTCCACTTTTATTCTTGCACAAGCCACACTTTTTCCAGGATATTACTCGCTACAAATTCGATAAGCTTTGCAGGCTTTACCTAAAACTGGGACTCGTTTAATATTAATTTACATATTACAAATATTTCCAGATAAACAAAAAAAGACTTCAATCCACCCTGTTCTGATTAGAAAATTAGTTGAATCATGTTCCTCCAACGTTCCAAAGCATTTCAAATAAATTTGAATGACGGGAGCTGCTGACAGGCAATGAATATTTTAAGGAAGATGGCATTCCAACAATTGCTCACTTTCCCTCGAAAATATAGCTGGCGTAACAAGGAGCAGAATTTATATGAAGATACGATTTGAATGGATAGATATAATGTATCATCATGTCTTCTCTCCTTTTTCTCTCTACTTTCCACGGTGAAAAAAGAGGAATCATTCTCGCGGAATGATGATGGCTCGTGCAGTGTAGCAGTAAATTGAACCGAGTAAAAGGCATGACTTAGGGAAATTATTCACATTGTCATGAGCTTGTGTGTGATGCATGAGCATAGTTTGTCGGCACACTGATAGCTGTAATAAGCAATGTAAGTATCCCGCTTATATCCCAGTTACGTGGGAATTGTGAGAGGAAAGGAGGGAGAAAAAAATCTGGTGAAAGGGAAAGAGTGAAAGTGAGCAATGCACTAAAGCAAACATCTTCGATACCTTTTCAACTCGAGATGAAAACGTAAGCTAACAATGTTGCATTGATATGAAGTAAATTCAAAATAGTAAATATTTCACTTGGGAATGACGAGCAAAATGGGATGATTTGCATCATTCATCAAGGAATTAGAGAAAGTTTCGTTTCATCTATTTGATACTCATGTGGTTTCATTTCCCTTGGACGAGTTTTCTCCATGCGAGCGAGTTTGAGTGCTGATGCATCATTCTAATTTTTGGACGGGTGCATTTCGTTAGAAATCGTGAATATTGCTCTTTTCCGCTGAAAATTCTTATCAGTCTTCAACATCCTCTATTGTCAGGGGAGTTACGTGCACTAATGAACAAAACAGAGATGATGCATGCATCACACCATGAAATAATCAATGTGCTATATGCGGTATGTTTTGGAGATATCTGGCATATCATCATAAATCCGGTATTTATGTGCAGAGCCAAAAACAAAGATATTATGATGGTGGGTGGTGTTATAAATGTCATTTCTGGAATTTCATAAAGCTCAACTGAATCCGGGGATTGGGGGCGGGGAGATTCCATTTTATGCTTAAATATATAAAGCGAATCCGTAGAGTTATCCTTTAGATGGAACAATGGGATCATTTTGAATGATGATTATCTCCGGTTGGTGACTACCTACTTACTTAAACTTTGCAATGTTCCAGTAGCTTTTTTAAAAAGTACAGACCTACATTTTCAGGGATGAAACCCAAGAACTAAAATTAATATAAACTGATAAATGTACATTAGAATTTAGGCATAGGCCAATGACATTATTACACACGTCCACAACTTTTTGCCAACTTCCGTAAAATCATTATCTTTGCTCAATCATGTGAGGTTGAAAACACGTCAAGCTAGAAAAGGCAACTCACAACGTGTCCATTTCAAAAAAATCATCCAACTTGTTCGCTCCATTCGTAGATATTAAAATAATCTGCGGTCTCCTCTTCATTCTGGTTTGAGAAGAAAAAATTCGCTAGGCCAGAGCTAGTGTGGTATCCTATCATGAAATCATTACGTGGAGTTTGCGGTAGTTCCCTGAAATAATATCAGTGGAATGCCTAATTTCCTACAGAGCAGAGTAGTCACCAAATAATGGAGGATTCAAGCTCCAGTAGAAATTTTCCCGACTCGACCATAATTTCCCCTCAAATACCACTTGGATTTATGAGGAATCCATGTACAATATTAGGATTCAGGGAAAAGCATTCTCTGTAGAGAAATAGTAGTAAGGAAGTGCAAACTGTGTGCAGCAGTGATTTCCCCATCCGCTGATATACATTTCCACATAGTTATCCTAGGTTGCTAAGTAAATTCAAGTGATTTCCTGTTTAGGCAAAACTATAACTGTCCGTCCACCACATTTCTCGTCCACTCGAAACCTTCATCTTTTACCATCTCTCTCCTCTTCTACAGATTATATAAGCTTGGAGTTGCATTTACTACGTGGTAATGACGAGGAGGAAAGTATTTTGGTTGAGAAAGGGTTAAGCAACTCGAGAGATCCGCCTGCTTATAATTCGATGGTTTCCCAAGTCTTTGCCAAGATCTAAATTACATAAGCTTGTGTATGCTTCCGGTTTTTCTGGAATTTTAGTTGCAACCATCAAATAACATTAACGATCCTCCCAAAATGCTACTTTGTGTATATAAAAAAAACTATATCTTTAGACATTGTACATTATCCTGTGTGATATTGCAATCTGCAATGTACATAAATGCACAAACAATCCCCTTTTTTCAACACCCATCTCTCCCACAAAACGCGTTTTCTCTAAATCTCTTCGTGTCTCTAGCCTCCTCCAAGTTTCCCTTCAAATTCCTCCAAACCACGGAAACTTTGTGTAAAACCGTTTTGTATCGAATTCTCCTTCCATAGCACAGAGTAAAATGCATATTTCTCTGGAAAACATAAGCTTCGCAATATGAGTGCAACTGCTTTTAGTGCCAAAAATACAGAGATCGTATTACGACCACTGATGATGAGGATTTTCTACCTAGCTCTACAGTCTTTGCACAGATAAAGAGAGAGAGAGCAAAAGCAAGTGAAAGCTGAAGCAAGCTGCTTAGCGGCTTTGTTAATTTGGAATCACTTACAGCTGGGTGGACGGCCTTTGGGCTCAAATTATATTCCTCATTATTTCACTTTTGTTGACGGAGCATTTCACGTTGTTGATGATGCCTCGAGAGAGAGAGACACACAGAGAGAAAGTATTCCCACAAAAGCAGACAGAAATTCTCTGTCTGTTCTAACATCACGCTCTTTTTTTCAACCTCTACTCGTGCTAATGCCACTCTCCTCCTTGCAGACTTATTAAAAGTACAACCCAAAAGAGAAAGAGAAAACATAGTTGCTCACATGTGATACATGATATTTCAGTCTAGCACCGTAAAAGTAACTCCCTCCTTTAGTCTCCTTATCTGCCTTGTTGGGCTCAACACACAAAGTACTAGAGAGGTCTAGGCAAGGAGTAAAGAGGAAGTTGCAAACCCCTCACTCACCCAGCTTTACTTCCTTCTGTTACTTATGTCATGTGTAGATGAAACTAAAAACATAAATGTGTAAGCAAACTCTTGCTCTTGTTTATGTATGTGCAGTGCTTAGAGAGAGAGAGAGAAAAAAAAAACTACACAAACTGGCATACTTCCATTTTCCTTAGGTTACTTATTGTGGTGAGTGGCTACAGTGGGAAGGAAACTAGCGTGCAAGAGAGCAAGTTTGAGATGATCGTTTCCTCTTCTCACTAATCTCTTCTGCATTACCGGTAATACAAAATTATGAATATGTGAACTTTCTCTTAGGAGCATAGAAAGGAGAGAGGAGATCTCTCTGTAATGCGTGCCACAAGGCATGACTACGAATTGAAATGGGTTGTATTCTAATGCAACCAGGGATGAATACATCTATTCAATTTAGATCCCGTTCCAGGGTCGCCATTCATGTCATTTCGTGGTGAAAGATGAGATGCTCCTTTTTGTATGGGGATATATCACAATGCATATAAACGAGGGGATGTCTTATAAAAAATACATGTATAGACTTTTACAATTATTCATAGACCATGAGAGTGGTCACCATGAAGAGGAATTTTGTAGCTAAAAAATGAAACGTGGACTCGTGCTCATGGGTGTGGGTTCACCTACTTTTTGAGAAAAAAAAGGATTTCAAGCTGAAATAAGCTCTTGTGGAGGATGACGACAATGAAGAAATCCATTTACAGTGAATCGTATTAAAATATATCCTTTCCCTGACATACATTCCTCTTCATGGAAGAGAATCTTTGGAAAATGGAGTGAACGAGATGGGAAGGAGACCTTATTCATTGTCCTTATTTTCCTGGAGAAAGGTTGACTAGAGCGCTTTATAGAAGCCACAAAATGCTCACTCAATTGAAGAAGGACAAATGATGCTGTCATATATAATGCATATTTTATGGATATGTAACGGAGGGAAAAAGGACATTCACGTCAGCCAGGTTGTTTTTCAGTGATAAAACGGTAAAGTAAGATGAATATGATGTGATCATTAAATAGAGGAAAAGCTGCTGAGTATGAAAGTTGGATATATAAGTCGAGGGGCTTTCCTCCTGTGGAGAAATTTTGTTGGTTTTTATAACTTGTGATTGCATTTTGCACTAAAAAACTAGCTCCTCATGCTCCCCCAATAAGCTCTTGTGCATATGCAAATGTACATGTTATATACATTTTGCGTATATATTCCTCGTAAGTTAAGTTGAGCATTTCATGGGAATGCCTGTACATATCATATTACTGAGAAAAAGAGATGATGAAATATAGTTCATATGTGGATAAAAAATGGAAAACTCCTTTGAATAGTGTACTGTGATTCCTTAGAAATGGAAATGGATAGGGTTATGATCACCATACAAATTCATCCATATGTATGGCCACCTATTGAATTTATTTATATTCCAGCTGGCTTCCACGAACAGAAAGTCGTACACACCAACCTACATCTTAAATCATATAGAGAAGAAAAAGGGGAGAGAAAGAGGGCTGCATAATACATAATAATAATAATAACACACCGCATCTTCATCATCATGAGGTATACACGCCACATAGATACATATTTCTGAGTTGTGTATACCTCATGTATATGATATGATAAACCTAGGAGAATGTGAGAAAAAAACGAAATGAGACCCACAAGGGCAGCGTGTGAAGCTAGAGAAGATGCCAAAAAGCTAAACAAGCAGAGGAGAAAGTGGAGAAAGAAAAAAGACGAAGCATTCAGGCGGCTAGACAACTACCACTTACTTACACACTCTCTATCCTCCTCTCTCTTACACACATATATACAATCATTGTATCTTTTCTCTACAAAATAGAGTTCATCCCATGAATCTATGATATGGCTACGGTAGGCCATGTCATGTCATGATAACTCAAGTGAGTTACTAGAACGAGAAAAAACTCCCTAAACAGAGGCTTTTTTGCAAGGTAGATGCTTCCAGGATATATAAATTTAGGGTCGTATATTCACCCAAGCATTTCTATACCGTAGAAACACACACTTTCCCCTAGTTATTGTGTATGCATGAGTATTGCACAGTGTTACTTACACCATCATCATCTTTTTTTTCGCGTCCCTCGTTATCATACCATACATAACTGTAGTTGGGTTAGGCAACCATGTGTATAAGGAGAAAAAAGAGAAAGAAAATGGCTTGCTTTCACATGCTTTCACCAGTCTCCATCCCCCTCTCACCTACACTTCACTTGTATATGGCTTCCTGTTATATATGATTGTCATAAAGGGGCTAACAACTACACAAGCTAGGCGATGTAATATTATTCTTTAGCAAATTCTACAGCTTCATCAGCTCTCTCATCCAACTCTTCAGCTGATACCAAAAAAGATACATACATTAGTTCACATCTTACAAAGTGTATAGCCACCTGGTTCACTTATTTTCATGTTGAAAAACACAGATTGGACTTTCCCTTCAAGTATATTTATATTCTTTCGCATTCTGTCGTGAAAGTATTCATGAGCGTATGGGACTGCCAGTGGCTCCTCAGAAGGAAAAAAAATCAACAGAAGAATGCATCTTTATACATATGAAGCATGTTGTGAAAGTAAGAATGGAAGAATAAAAGGAGAAGGAAAAAAAGAAGGGGGAAAAATATCATCACCATTACAGTTCGTGACATGGCTCATTTTATTTCTCTACATGTTTTTGACATGAAGCCAAGTGCACATTTACTACACAAGCTGATGTGCCCGAGCGGGTGAGTATAACACTGAATAAAATGTTCCTAGTGGGTATGATGTTGTGCACTTAATATGCAATCGTGTGGTGTAAGCATCGTCAACTTGAAGTCATCTCCTTTTTTCCATCTTTTTCTTGTGAAACATAATAATAAGAAATACAAAGGGTCTCGACAGCCAGTCACTCAACAGGACGCAAAGCTTGCAAAATCAGAGGAATGTTTTATATATATTAGATTCTCTCGTTCTCAACAGGCACAGATAATATGGGAAAGTATAGGAGAAAGCTGCTCTTCAAGATGAACATGAGAAGAAACGAATTCATATATTTATTTAATTATATACTAAATTGTGAGATTGCAAACTTGCAAAGAAATAGAAACGTATGGATGTCTCCATTGCAAATAGAATTATTGTGTTAGACAACCCCATGCCCTGATGATGAGAGAGATATGATTGTAAAAATGTAAAGGCCAACACTTTTTCATGAGTCAGTTGCACTTTATATCATGTATGCATATTAAGCAGATGCAAGTCGTTTGGATGTCAGGGCAGATTTGAGGATGTGATTGTGTATCAAATAATAGCGAAAATTTCCCTCCCTGTTTTACCCCACATGGGCATAAATGTGTCACAATACGAGAGGGAAATGAGCATAGGAATTTTTTATATTGGTAAAAAAGTGTAACATTCCAGATTACCTAATAGAATTTGCAATTTTGCAATAAAAGGACGGACACAAAAAAATCTTGTAAAATTTAACTCCCTCAATGAAATACTTACATGTGCACATGTGTGTGAGATAGGGTTATGTGTTTGTACATATTTCTGGGTTTACTTTCCACCATCTTTGATAAAAAGGGTTGTATATACATAATAGATTTTTCAGACTTCATAAACTTTGCATGCATAATGTATGCGGTGGTACATGTGAGATTGTAATGGACACCCTGTTTGAATTGACACATTTCCTAGTACCCTCTCTAGTTTCCCTTTGAAAAGGAGAAAAAAGCCTTGTAGGGAATTGATACATGTTCCATTTTACATCACACTTTCAAACTCAACTACTACCATACTCGGAGCTTTTCTTTGCCAGATTCGAATAGTGCAATGGAAGTTGTTACAAGTGCTGGAGTGAACCAAGAGTGACAGAATTATTGGTTGCTGTCGTATTCAACTTTATCTGGTCTGAGATATGTTTCTTGCTCTCATCCGTCAATATCACAACCAATTCCCAGCTCGCTCTCCAAATAAAAAAGATTCTATTGCGAATACCTCCCGTTCAATGTCTACACTCTGGAATCATTCTGAAAGAGAGAGAGAGAAAACAAATCTACTTGTGAAAGTATTCCTCTCTTATAAAGAAGGGACGAACATTCACAAAAAAACTAGATAGACATTGGAAGTAATGTAATGTGAGAATGCACCACGCATATACACTCACAACTGTGTACATGAATGAATGAATAAGTGCTTGTGTGTAAATGTATAGAAGTCTTTTCAAAAATACTCTGGATAGCTGCTCTGGGAGGGAGCAGGCTTCTCCGGTTTTTTATTTTCATTCCTCGCTCATATAACCTTCCAACCCTTTTCCTCACTTTTCTATACAATATGCTTGTGATGGCTTTTCCCCGCTTTAGAAATGACACTTCCGCCTTCCCCTAATAAAAAATTTCTTTCTCTCCCTTTTCCGCTGGCTATGGAGTGTTTATTGTTTTGTTTTGCATATGAAATATGTGTTGACACACTTTAAAAAAATATTGATAGATTCACAAGTCAGGGATGGGAAAGGGATACAATAATCGGGTATAGGGATCCCTTCATGTGAGCGAAAGAGTTTTCTCGTTTCTCAAAATTGATGTGGGTTTTAGAGCATATAGGAAAATAAAACTATTTTTTACTACTCTTGATTTCCTCTGCTTTCCACAGAAAACTGAGAGAGAATAGGTGAAAATTCGGGGGAAAGTGACAACACACCAGTTTATGAGGGACTATATAAATATTTGAGAATTTTATACGGAAACTTGAATACCTGAATTGGATATTTTTCTATATGAATATCATGTAATTATATGATCCTCTTTCTCGCTATATTAAACATCCGCATCAATATTCACCAGCAATTGACCCACTTTCCAGGTTAGTTTTTTTCCACGAACAACCAAGATATTAACTAATATTTGCTATTACGACTACCGCTACAATTGATATTGGTTGGGGGAGCATGGCCCATTTTGTGATTTCACAGCATCCAGTTTCTATTTATAGCTAAAGTAGAGGGAAAAAAGCGGTATGGAGAATATTAGAGTTTTCATTGCCGGGGATGTTTATCGCACAATATTTTCATATTGAAAGACATATTTTTTATCCTAGGATCAACATCCAAGCTACAACCCTGTTACTATACTTAAAGCGCATAAACGCTCGAGAAAAAAGTGGCTTTTTGCCTACAAGATGGAAATCGGTCGTCGATGGAAAGAAAAATGTCTCGTAAGGACACAATGCTTTCAGGCATATTTATACATGCCATCCTACTCCTTTTAACCCCTTGCAGTGTTTCGAGAGTATCGTAAAATAAGGGTAGACGAGATGCGACCGAAGGATCAGGATAAGTTTGGCGGATTCTATGTTATTATTCTAGAGAAGAAAAAAAGTCTCAGTCAAGTCAGTATAATATGTAGTTTATCTATATATATCAATGGCAAGTCTTTTTCTCTTCAGTCAGCTATGGAGCATTATGTGTCCTGAGATGTATAGGAAAATGAGGTTCATTTCATTTTTCGACTTTATTCTATATCTTTACTCATCTCCCTTATTCTTTTCCCAGCACTATTTCCACTTTCCCTCCAATTCAAGACCGATTTGCCAATATTGCTTATAACAAGGTTTGTTCAGGATAGTCATCTATATTTCCCTAACTTGCATGAAAATGTTACAAGAAGTAGGCATGTTTTAAATGGGCATTTGAATGCAGAACATGTAATCAAGTTTGTCGACATCAAAAAAAGGAAAAGGGGATGGATGCTTTTTTTCCTTTAAAAAACTTGTACTTATTCTTTTTCCTCAAATAGAATACTGCCACTGTTTGCTATCACACACACTTTGTGTTTGATAGATCTAATGTATATGATGGGAAACTGAAAATGTTTTATCTATGTGGAGTAAGAAAGAGAGCTTTCGTATTTCCTCTTCTGCCATCGCCTCGCTCTCGGCTTACCATCACTTCTCAATTTTAGTTTACTCGAAATCAGCTTTAAATTGGACTGGATGTTAGATTTTTTGATCCTGGATTTCCTATCTCTTCTTCACATCCCGTCTCATATGACTTTTTATTCCTTTTTGGAACAGGAGAGAGAAAAAAGTAGGAAAAAGTGACCTTTTTTGTAAGCTTAACCTCATCCATCCTTTGTGATATGGTCATGTATAATGTAGATATTCTAAAGGCATGTCTTTGACTTCCGACGCAAATAGTTCAAAACGGTTGAGACGATGACCGTTGGATGTGGACGGAGGGAAAAGGAAGAAAAAAACTCGAGAGAGAAATCCAAAGACTTTATTGGTTTCAAAGACTGTTCTCCGAATCTCCTCACAAACCCAAGAATACTTGGATACTTGTCCTCTTCAAAGGAAAAAAAATAGAGGACAGTTGTGGAGCAAGTTGTACAAGTCACAAGTTGTGTAACAGACTCCTCGCAATATTATACTTTATACTTAAATTGACAAGAGTTGCACAGAGAAAAGTTTCAGGTGAAGAACCGGAAAAACACACATATATATATATGGGACTAACTCCATAAGAAAACCCACTAGGGTAAAAGAAAATCAAAACGGGTATGATTTCGGAAGGATCATATATATCAAAAAATAAATGATTACAAACGCCCATCTCCCAGCTAAAGCTTATACTTTTAGATTTGTCAAGAAAGTGATATTGTTAGTTTAAAAAAGAAAGTTCGATTTGTTTTCACTCACTTGAGAGGGACACGCACGTGTAAACCCTGAAAGTTTTATCTTTCAGATGAACGGACGCACAAGGAAATGCCAAAGGACATTTGAACAAAAATTTGTATAAGCAGGACATTCTTAGTTTTCACTCTTGTTTCTCTCTCATACCTCATATCCTCTTTGAATCTTTGATACTTGTAGTGCTCACGGCGGTAAAGAGGGGAAAAGAGGAATTTTCATTGAGATAGAGAGCAAGTATCCACCGACTTTCCAAAGTTTCCAGTGTCTTCCTTCCTATCAGGGTATTTCTAACACAGCTTCCGACTCTTCTTCAAGCATCATCCTATTTCAGTATGCAATTTATGTTACACGTCCATCCAACTCGTTGTATATTTTTTTGCAACGGCGAATACAGAGTAGGATAAAATTGGGTTTTGGATTGACAAAGTTCCTCAAGAAAGAAGTAACTCGGGTAAATTAGATAAAGAGCTTGAAATATAAGTGAAAGTGTCGAAGAGAAAAGGTAGTTGGGAGAGTGTTGTGTCTTCAGGAGAAAAGACGTGGAGAGACGGACGCACGACTTTCTCTCGACGTATACCAGTTTTTTCTACTGACTCCACTTTTGTAATTCTGTCGTGCTATGCACGTTGTCAAAAAGAGGGAACATTGACCATACACTGTCATGCATGGCTTGAATACATGAAAAAGACAGGAGCCGAGGAAGAAAAAGACAACCAAGTTGAAGACTTCATCATCTCCTTATTTCTCCTTGTGTGTCTGCTTATTTCCACTAGCTATCTTTCCCAATATTACAATCCCCTTTACACTCCATGAATGTACGAGGATAAAGTCAAAGAGGGAGATCGTGTCTGCGGACCTTTTATACAATGTTGTTATTGGGATAGGATGGCAAGACTTTTCTTCACAAAATTTGTATGCGACAAGTGAAGCAAGACTTACATACTAATAATATTCACACTTCAGCTTAGCTTCACAATGAAGACAGCTTCCTTAATCTGTGAGTGCTTGCTTACATACAGAAAAAGCCCATTTCCCTCGCCCTCTCTGACTTGACGTGAAGTTTTTTTAGCATCCTCTTCCTTGATCCGCTCTTCGTATCTTTGTCTTTTCTTGGAAGAAAATCTTTTCCAAATGTGTATTCTTGGTGGTGGACGTAGTAGAGATTTTTTTCAGGAAATTGCAAGGGAAAAAGACAGGCTTTTAATACTTTGTAAATTCAACCTTTTTTTCGTAGTAAAAAGGTAGTTTTCTTGGTGTCCAGTTAGGATTGGTCTTGGGAGGTCCGTTTTTGAGAAAGTGGAAAGGGGCAGGTATGGTAAAAGCTTATGCCATTGTATTACCATAACTATCTTTTTAGCTGTCTTGTTAGAATTCTTGCTGTCGGTCATTCATGTCATTTACCTGTCCACTTTTTGTAGAATCCAAAGGATAAATTAAAGGTGGCTTATGTTTATAAATTCAAATCCTTTCCAAAGAACTATTCTACTGGTTTTTACCAACATTGCTGCATTTTTTTGCTACCTTTTCTATCAAAATAAATAAAAAAGTTTAAAGTCGAATGCTTCCGGGTAGCATTAAATTTAAAATTCAACTGACACTAAAACTTGATGCACAAATTCACAAATGCACATTGATGACGGTGATAAATAATTTTTAGGTAATAAATCAAACAGCTAACCACAATATAGATGCAGTTGGTATATGCTTGCATATGTGTAATTCGATCTTGTAAAATAGAAAGTTTATCTATATCCAACTGAGAACATCTACAACGAACACTTCTCTTCTGTATAAAAATGCAATATTGAAAAGGAAAAGTATGAGTGATTTAGTGTGATTCGATCTTGTAAAATAGAAAGTTTATCTATATCCAACTGAGAACATCTACAACGAACACTTCTCTTCTGTATAAAAATGCAATATTGAAAAGGAAAAGTATGAGTGATTTCTTGCCTTTTGTCGTGAGACTTCCTCTCGGCTGAAATGTAATAATAGAAATGGACCTTTTTTATATTATTATATTACTTTGCAGGGTAAAAATAATCTTGAAAAAAATGCTGCAATTTTTTTTATTAGCTACCTTCTCCCACATTGGGTCCACATACCCGCTCCACATTTAAGCCATTTGTTTTCTCTCTCTATTTTATACTTTTTATTTCCTGCTCACCACCAGACAAAATCCCCTGAGGAGAAGTGACAAAAAGACAAAAAAGAAATTCAACTTTTTTCTCTTCTCCTTCTCTTTCTACTACACTTTTTTTTACGTAGTATGTTCTCCAATACAACAAAAATAATTCAGAGAAGGGAAGCCTAANATTCAGAGAAGGGAAGACTAAAGTAAGCTTGAAAGATTGGGAGTATGGGAAGAGGAAAGAGAGAAATGAAGAAAAATCTTGGTCATCCTTTCAAAGTGGACATGGCAGTTGGCAGTTGGTTGACTCAGCCTTAAAAATGCCACCTCGGGCACTGTGAAATGATGGCAGAGTAACACTGTTCTCTACTCACTCAGGCAATATAAAATAATATATATATATGTGTGTGTAGTCGGATTCAATACTTTTCTTCTTACTCTTTTCCCATTGTCGTGGTTTTTCTTCTATATGGATGGCTTCCTTTTAAAGAAATAGAAATACTCTCTGGACGCAAAGATATGTATGTCTAAAGTAAACTTCGTTTTGTATTTTTTGTAAAATAGAGAATTGAACAAACGAAATCAGAAAAGTCCTCTTTCACGAAAGGAGAAGCATGGCTTCATAGGTTTTGCTTAGATATGAGAGCTGTAGTGTTGCATTATGTCTTCAGGATAAATAGCTGGCTTTTTTTCGTTTTTGAAGTGAGTAGTGAGGAAAATGAAATTGAAGGAGTGCCTTCATGAAAACACAAAATCAAATTTTCCAATGTGGTTGCAACTTCTGGAGATACGCTGGAGGATGTAGGTTTTGTTATATTTTCTCTTAGACTTGGTCACTCTTTTGGAATTCATCATCACGCCGGGGTGTAAAGGGAAACTCAATTTTTCCTCAAAAAAGAATTGGACCCTGCCACTAGCCATTTTCTAGGAATATCTCATCGATCATTCTAGTTTTCTTTTGAGATTTTGTGATTTCTTTTCCAAGTATTGAGGATTTAGTTACAATAAGGATGTACAATACAATAAGAGTATCGACAAAAATGCAAATAGAATGACAGCAACAAAATAAAAACATCCATTCTAGACTCCAACTTTTACTCAAAAAATTGAGATCCTTTCATGCTCCAACTTCTTGGAAAAGGGAGATGCTCCAAGGCTGCCAAACAAAGGTCTAAAAGCATATTTGAAACTTTCAAATGTATGTATCTCTCTGAACAACCATCTCATCACAAGTCTCTCTGTTTTTCATCTCCTTTTAATTACATTTCTTAATTACGGGCATGAGAATTCTTGGGAAAATCTAAGGGAGCGGAGTCTATTCGTACATCATTTCTCCAAATTCCTTGCCTTCATCATCCTCCCCTCTTTTATTCAATCTGGAGGATACCTCATCTTGTTTACTTCTTTCTATACATTTTCCTCTCTCAAAATGTTAACAATGATGGTTGGGGGGAACTGAAGAACAAGTGAAGTTTATTATCAATGCACTCACCATTTCCCCGCAAAATGCATGTATCCCATTTCAGATTAGGGATGTATGTGACGTAAAGGATTTTAAAAAGGATACAACTTTTTAGAAAATATCTACTCGATTCAACTCCCACGTACAATTTCTTTTACATTCTTATATAATAAACGGCTCAATAGAAACCATAGAGCACTTTCCCTTTGGCACTGCTTTTTATACCACATCATTCCTTCCTGGCTAGAAAGAAAGCAGTGATGAATGCTGTGAATTCAATTTAACAAATTAACATCAATACTTTTGACTAATAGTTGTTTCAATGGAATTTTCCCTGATAGTGGAGAGGCTACGATGGAGGGCAAATGTTGATGATGATGATGAGCAAAGTGAAGACTAACTTTTGTATTCATGCCCGTTAAGGAGAGACAAGTTGCTCTGGTAAATGAAGAAGGAAGAGGGAAATTTTCTCCTTTCTCCTCCACCTCCTATTTATCTCTAGTAGTTTCATGATACGGAATGGAGAAAGAGGGAAAGAATTTATGCAAAAGTTACTAACTCATCTTCTCAGTAGCAACTTCATAATCATATAAATTCTCAAGTGCCACTGGTTGTGTTCCAAGGGGTCGGTCGTCTCTTTCTTGGCCTTTCTCATTTATGGCAACTTTGCTTGACTACATTTTATATACATAACTTGTACGCGTCTTATAACTTTTCCTTTTGTTTCCATTTATAAGGATATGGTATAAGGTCCTAATACGCTGCACTGGTGTGTATAAGAGGGAATGCTTGTTTGAGTGAGAGGACAGGATACGGACAGAAAGACACAAGGAGAGGATTATTAAATCGACTAAACCAATTTAGCACTCACTTTCTTTGTGAAAGTATCCTTGCTCCTTTCTCTCTTTCTCTTTCTTTCCATGCTCATGCTGCCTCCTTATACATCCATTTTCCTTCCTTCCTCTCTTGCTTCCTTTAACATCCTTCACATTTCTATTCCTTCCTCTTGAGTGGCTCATAATACAGTATTATTAGCAAGATTCTCATACCACTTTGCAACTTTGTGTGTAAGCTAATAAGCCACTTGCTGTCCTTTTTGGCATTGACATCCTATCTCCATGCTGGCGTTCCTCTTTTTCCCTCATCTCTTGCATCACATTGTTCTTTGCTCGGGTGGCTATAGTGAGGACAAGTAAATTTTAAACTTATTACTTTTACTTGGAAAACGCCATATCACAGCCGGCTGATTCCAAACCAGTGTACACTACACATACACATATGCACATAATGTGGTGTAATAATATTAGACATGGAGATGTGTACATTTGCTCCTTTCTCTCAGAACCTTTCCCATCCATCATTTCCTCTTTATGTCGTCCTTTTTGTTTGCATGAGTAAATGTATGCGTAGCCCTGTGCATAATATGTATTTATGGAAAGGATGTCTTCCAAAGACTGCCTGTGGTTTAGACTCATTTTCCTCGAGCATGTTTTCTCCCAATTTCTCTCCTCATCTTTTACAGCACATCCATGTGCCAAGTTTTTGTCGACTGTTTTAAGGAAAATTGTAGTGAGAATCCGGAGACTACTTATGCTAGTTTTACGACATGTGTGATATATATGTACATATGAGTACATATATATCACATGGTGTTCCTTGTTTGATTCATTACATGGCTTTGAAGAATGTCTGACTGTCACCTCAACAGTCACTGCTTCATATTCTCAAAGTCTACTAGGCATGTTTTTTTTTGTCAATCTGTACCCAAACAACTGCCATTTCTCACTGCTAGCCAAAATACATACGCAAAATATGAGACACAGTTTGACTAGCTGACTAACTCAATGTTTCTCGGGATTAGGATAAGTGAGAAGTTTTTTTCTCTATACATATACCACATAATAATAAAATGATATAAAATATGTGTGCATGTGGCTGTTTTCTAGAGTGAAAAGTGCAACAGTGGATGTAGCAGCTGCACATCCACCACAACAGGAAAGCATTACATCTAAAACATCACAGCTTTTCACCAGCTCCCAACAAAGCGTCAGCAGACAGACCAAATTTCACACTGTCAAGGGAGTCGAGATGAGAGAGAAAATATATAAAAGCTGGTGTTTATTTGCTCCAAAGGATTATTTATACAAGGATATAGGACAAACAAAGCAGTTTAATGATATTATGCATATATACAACATTACGCATACTAATGTGTCCTTGCTGAAAGAATGTGTGGTTGAGACTCTCCCCGCCAGACCACACACAGCCTGAATAAGTTGATAGATGCACGGAGCTCATAAACAGAAATAGCTTTGGAGTAGATTTCTCGTGTATCATATGTTAAAACCATGCAGTGGAAAAGTCCTGGTGTGTGAATGGAGTTAGCCATCAGATCAGAAATGCTTTCTCTTTTCTGTTCTCCTCTTTCCACTAGTGTGAGATAATGGAAGCGTCCTTGAAGGAAAGTCCCGGTGGAATGAGCACCACCAAATTTCCCAATAGGGAAAGTTGAGCTTTAGTCTTGACTAAACAATGATTGTTTATATACTCCTCCTCTTGTTTCCCAAAAAACCTTGTTGTTTCAAATTGACTCAAACTTTGTGATGAATGTTAGTGCAGTATGTGCAGTTTTTGATTTCCTTCTAATCAACACTACAAGGGACTCTCATAAATGGGGAATATTGCAGATGGAATTTTCTCCGTTGCTTTTTCCCAGAGATAACTCGTGATCACCATGTGTGATACATCTAGTGTAATTAGACACAAGGGCTTTGACTAAACCATTTCCAATTATTAAAGGGAAAAAAATTCCAGTTCTTTGTTCAATTACCATATGGAATCCTGTAGAATTCCAATTCGCTTTATATATATATATCCTCCAGACTTCACGTGAATCATTTATGTATTTGGTACTCAAGCCGCGAGTTGTGTTAATTCACTGGAGAGACCCAAAACAGGGTGGAACATTGCTGTGAGCATTTCAATTATTCCAGTTGCACAAACCACCCTTCTGTAAATACCCCCACAGACGTTCACACTAACAAAAATCCTATTGACTAAAACTACATCTCTTCTTGAGATCATATATGAATGGAAACGTGAAGCACGTGAATATTACGTGATGATAATGGCACACCCATCAATTTTCTGACTGTAGCAGAAAGAAAGTTATCGTTAAGTATTCATAATTTAGATGAAAGATGGCATCAAGTCATGGCAGATTATAGGAGGTATGAATATTTTCCTATCTCACAAAAAAACCATGTAGTTAACTATCCCATAAATATATATACCTCCATGTTTTAATTGTAACATTTGAAGCGTTGCTTTACATGTAAGAGGAGGTTTATCAAAAACTCCAAACTAGGCAGAAAACTTTGTTTACTCACACAACAGCAAATTCAAGTAAGAAATTACAAGAGTGATGTGAAATTAGGTGGAATGTGAATTCAGCGGATGGAATATTACTTGGAAAAGAGGTCCACACGTTATATAAACATATGAGTAAATAAATATACATATATATATATATATTGCTTGTCTTCATCTTTACAAGTTTGCAAATAGGTATGCATACAAGGAAAAAAGGGAGATCTGTTGAGGAGTGTGTAATTTAACATAGCCTATTTGGCAAGTTTTTCCGTGACTAACGTTTATTTTGAGAGTTTCCACTCACACACATACACACGTCCTCATGGATGGAAGAGGAAAACCTCTCGATCTTGAAGAGAGTTGTTTTTCCCAAAGGAAAACCCCTGATGAATCCATAATAATGATGGGACATTTATTACTTGTAATGGTAATGAAACTTTCCCATTATCATTATTGATTCTCTCCACAAACTGCGGCCGACAGGGAGAGTCGTTGTGTTATGAAAGTGTACATTGTTCCTTTATGCAATGCTATGTAATAAAATGCTATGTGGAAAATATGCTTACTTAACTCTTCCCTGTGTGATATCGGTCCAACCCAGAAAAAAACGGGTGGATTTTAGCCTCTCTCTCTCTCTTGCTAAAGCTGTGCAATGTGTTGTGTGTACTCTCCAAGTGTATTAATGTCCTTTGGTATAACCACTCATGGAAAAACATCTACAACTACCTAATGAAAAGTCTATCATCATCATCATCATCAAGCAAACAAGATGAAGCACACTACATTTTCAAAAGAATGGCTCAACTCTGGTAAAAAGTGGCGATCGGAATGGAAACTTTCCTTGGAAAGAAACAGGGTGGATATCTAGAGTGGTGAAAGTGAATAGAGAGTTTTAGCAGTTTTTTTTGTGGCGGGGTAACCCTTTCCCGGTGAATGAAAACTGGATTTCCCCACAAAGTAAAAGTTAAAATGACTTTCATACATTTCCAGTCCTTCCCACCCATAACGGGGTAAAGTGCATTTCAAACTGAACCATCATCAGGAGGCTTAATAGCAGGCGGAATGTATGCTTTTTGTAAATGGAAATTCGTGTAAGGATATGGATACAGAGTGGTATGGTGTAAAGGAAAGGAACGTTGATTGCAGGAAAAGTACACACTTTCTCTTTTCCACACACATACACACATATATTTGTTCTCTGATGATGATGACAAGGACTATGGGTTGTGTGCGTAAAAAAGAGTTTGTGACTCTACTAGCTCTCCTCTCTGCTTTTTATACTTACTTTTTTTATATATATATTTGCTCATATTTTTGTCTTTTAGTTTCCGCTAGCCTTTTGCTTTTGAGGTATGGAGTGGTTGGAAAGAAATATATAAAGAGCAATATGCCAGAGGGGTAATGTGTAATAATAATTATTGTTATTAGGCTGAGATTACAGCTACTAATGGCTCTATATAGAGGATATATGTTTTTCCCTTGTAATTTCTAATGGACTTTAATGACATGACTCTTCTCTGTTTGTTTGCTCACTTCACAGTTTGTAATCACTTTGCTCGTGGAGTCTTCACCATGGTTGGAGCTGTTAGTCCAGAGTCATTTGACACCTTTCATTCGTATTCAAACACTTTCCAAATGCCCTTTATCACCCCTTGGTTTCCAGAAAAGGTAAGTTTTCCCGGGGTGGGGAAAAAGTTTTGAAACTCTTTTAAGACATGCTATGTACTCATATACATGCACACACAGTTTCACTCACTCACTATATTTTTTCACATAGAGACGCATTCCTTTTCTCATAAATTCTTCTCATGGTGTGACCTACCTATTCAGATCGAGACGCAGTGGGAGGGAGGACAAGTGACGGTTTTAATGATTTTTAATATCATTTGATGAAGGAATTGCAAAACTTTTGTGGTTTCTTGTGGGCAAAACACGTTTTCAAATGAGAACTCTGCCCTCGACTACATTTTAGTCTGGAAGTTTATTCCTTTTTTAGATCGTCGACCGACACGTGGCATGGCATAAAACTCAACGAGACTTTGTGGCTAGTAATAGAATAAATTATTAGCAAATATCTACGCATCTATGGAATGAACCTAGTATACTTTTTTTCCTATAAACTAAAACTTTTTTTCTATTTTCCTCTCCACAACATACTATACACGCATGCAACAGTCATTTCCAAACGGGGAAAAAATTGTGTAACTAGATGCGCTAATATTCATCTTCAAGCTAGACTTCCTACCAGTATAAAAAATACACCATAAGGATTTTTTCACCCCATCAAAGAGCACATAAACGACCTTAAATACAAGCATACAAAAAATAAACTTTTCGTTCTCCGGTTGCCCATATATTCTATTAAAAAGTACGAGACCGGATTTTACCATGATTTCCTTCAGCCTATATACATCCTCTATTCTGGCTGCTTCCTATGCATTATGGTAAAATGATGCAATCCTCGAGATCGTTGTGAAAAAATATATACACAAACATTTTTTGAGGCATAAATAGTGGAACTTCACTCTATGCTTGTTTACTCCAGCCTCGGCCACGAAACTACTTTTGTAGAATCATATTAAAATCATCAAATGACAATCCCACAGTATACATAATTTTTTTTCTGTGTCATCCCCAACTCCCATTTCACCAAAAAGAGAAAAAATATGTGCTTATGCATAGCATGCACTCATGCATTCATTGCATACTGTTCCACCAAGCTCACTGTCAGTTTTCATGTGGCTCAAATAAAACTGTCGTAAAAATGTTGTAACAACGACTTGTTCTTTAAGCTTTTTTGCGCCCCTGCTGATGCAAGTGCTTAAAATAAAACTCGTCTCACAACAAGTTATATACCCTGTCATTTCCCTGTTTTGTGAGTGGGGAAAAACGAGAGAAAGTAAAAGGGAAAGTAGAAGAGAGGGAGAGACACCCAGAGAAAAAAAATTGAGAGAAAGTCGGCTAGTGGCAGGAGGAGCACAAGTTGTAATAGCTGGCAAAAAAAGGAAATGAAGAAATGTTGCTTGTGGATTTGGATTGCAATAAATATCCCTTCTCCTCTTTTTCAACTCTGAGACACATTCAGACTTTCAAGGGGGTTGTTGCATAGTTTCCATCACAAGCACGAAAACCCGTTCCCGTGTTTGTGGCAATGCCTTCCCCCGTCTTTCTCTCGTGACGTTCAAAACTCTCGTGGTAAACTCAGTGGTTGGCTAAAAAGGAGACAAGGACATAAGGGAAGAATTCTGAGAAAGTTTTTCTTTCTCTGTTCTTGCACATCCACAGTTGCACTCTCTTTCTTAAAGTAGCTCCTGGAGAGGAAGGCTCACGTACTCTAGCAATATGTATTTGTCGCCTGTATCCTTCTTCCCGGTGGAAGTTTATACGGTAAAAAATAACACACGAGTTTATATATCAACACTCATATCCCTTTCTAAAGGGAAAGGGCTACTCTTTCCTCATTTATCTTCAACTATATTACATTTGCCAGGAATAAGTATATCATGTAGACTTTTTCCTATTGTCTCAAATGCATAGAGAGGAAGATTGTATGTGAGTGTGTGAGACGAGTGAAACACAGGACAGTTATATAAAAAGCCATAGATTAGAAATAAAAGAGGATCTTTGAGACAAAAAAGGGACACATACATTCACCCACACACATACTTTCTTTTCTTATAAGATACAATGGCAATAAGATGGGATCCCGTAGCTAAATGCCGTTATTGTTGTTGATGTTCTTTTTTTCTCATCTCTTTTTTTCTCCTGCTCTTCTCTTCACATCACATCTCAACAACACTATAGCTCACACACAATGCCAAAAGCAAAAGCTGTGTATTATTACATATCATCATTATTATTATCGTTATTATTACAATCACATCTGATACAATTCCTTTTCATCATTTTCCCTCTCGCATTCTACCCCGCTGGTATATTCTTACGGATACACACATATCATTTACAATTTAGTAAGGAAAGAGGAGAGGAGAAAGTCTGGAGGAAAAGTAAGAAACGAGAATGTAATTAAATTTCTGACTTTTTTTTCTATTTCTTCTTTCTCGATCCGCCCGGCCCGCCTGCTGCTTCTGGAAATATCCGTGGACTTAACCGACAAAACTTGTACTGACCGATGGATCTCACCCGGGATTTTGGATGGATGCTTGGTATATCTTTGGATGCTTTGACTTGTTGTTTTGTACGAATGCCAATTCACTCTTGGAATGGGAATCAATGGAAAATCCTGATGATGATAATAATACTATGATCTTATGATGTTTTGTATGATGCGCAAATCATATTATCTGATTGAACTCGACAACAATCTTATAAATGGGATCGTATACAAATATAAATGGGGAAATCCTCTCATACAATTTTGGACGACCCGCTATGATAATGATGATCATCATGGTGAACATTTTTTGTCGTTTTTTCATTCTTTCGTATACTCTGCCAATGGTTCAATCCTTTGCAGATGGTTTCAACAATGATGGATTTTGCGACGAGTATGAGACCGGATTTTCATCGTGCTGTGATTGATACAATTGCTTACTATGGATGGAAAAATATCATTTACTTCTACCATTCCTATGAAGGTTAGTAAACTTTTTAACTCTACTGAAGTTTCTCTCCCAATGTTTACAATAAACACAATTATGGTGTGTAAAGTATCTATTGTTGAATTGTTTTATATGCTAAAGTATATTTTCTTCGCCGGCGTCCTTATCTTCAAAATTATATCATTCCTTTAACATGCAAATATCATGAAAGTATAAAAAGATTTCGTTCAGATTTACAATTACTTAACATTGATTTAATAATTCATTATTTTTTCACAATAAACCGTAATTACCACCGAAGTCGGTTTCAAGCTACACCCATAACTTCAAATTTCCTCCCCTTCTAAGTTCTAACTACATAGCATACTACGATGGTGTACAAACCCACCTCGTGATTGCAATGCCACCTCACATCCACTAATTTTTGTTCTAGGGGAGGAAAAGCATTTGAAATTATGATTCCATGCACTCCCCTCTTTTCCACCACAGTGAAATGGACCAGAGGTAATAATCAGCCATTAGTTCCAATCATATTAAATTACTTGTAAGCTCCTGCGTTTGTATATACCTAAATATACATTAGCCAAGTGGAAGTCACCCATGTAAAGATTCCTTCATGATATCGCGTACAGTATCACTTTCTTGTTGACAAGCCCACCCTCCTCCCTCGCCGCTGGAGTATATAGTTCTAGTAGTTTTAACCATTGTCAGCGACCATACGTACGAATACATATAATCTCTTACTCTTGACGAACGTGCACATTCCGCAATGAAGAGAAATCACTGAGTAAGCAAGCTCGAAGAAAAAGTCAGAGGAAGAGAAAAGGGAATACAACTGGGACTCATTTTGAAATCCGGTGTGTTTTCCGTATAATATAACTTATAATGAAAATGAAACGACTTTTTCCTTTTCACTCTCTCCTCCCAGAGAAATTTTAGTATAACTTTTTGCTAATGTTTGCATTAGATATCTAGCCGTGCTCACAGGAAACAACTGCAATATTCATACACACTGGTTAAAAAGAATGAAAGCTTTTTCCTCCACGAGTCTACCATCTCCTCGCCGTCATGAAAGCACCGAGTCACCGAGTGTTGTGAAATACCGTGAAATCCGGTACTTTTTCTGTATCTCCTTCCACGTCTGTTCCTGCCCCGGGAATGGAAATGCAGACAAAAACTTACCTAAATACGGTTACAACTTGCCTTGAGACTTTTAACATGGCAGTTAAAGGACAAAAGCATTAAATACTCATTTAATGATATTGCATTTCATACAGCTAATTTTCCTTTTTCAAATTCCAACTCAACTCTGGAAAAAGTTTCCCTTTGAAAATTCCCCAGCTTCACAACGAGACAGCAAGACCACCACCTCACTCTTGTCTTTCCATAGCGTTACTGGAATACTAAGGGAATTCCGAAAGTGGATATGGGCGCAGAGTATGTTTTCCGTTTTCCCTTTCAAACAACACCACTATCAAGTTTATGCAACAAAAACTTTTTACTCACATGGATTCGGTTTGAGATTTTGGGAATTACTTGTTAGCGTTTTATAAATAAATACTCGTGTCAAAAATGGTGAGAGCTTAGGCATGAGAACTCCTTTTGAAGTTTTTTCCCCTCTCTCTTTCTCTTTCTCCACCGTCGACAAAAGTCATTTGATCTGGTTACCCAGATTTAGCTCACAAAACTTATCCGTAAACTTGTTCCTTTCTCCAAAGCTCAATTGTGGTTTGAGAAGGGAAAAGAAAAAAAATGAATTTCTGCATTTAAGTTAGATTAGTTAGGTTTCTTTCAAGGAACAAGTAAGTGCACAAGCCTAAGTACTACACTCCACAATCCACAGGGCTTGAAACTCTGGAAAAAAACTTGAGCTCGAAAGATTTTAAGGTGAAGGGAAAAAGGAGGAAGGGCGAATACGAAGAAAATTACATTAAATGTAAAAAGGGAATAGGGAGAGGGGAAATGGACAGTGGTAGTGGATTTGAGACGTTTTGTGACAAATTCTAACTGTTCTCCTGGAAATCGCAGTAATAGCAGAGTTACGCAAGAGAGGAAAGAAGAAAGAGCGGAGCCTCCCTTAAAAAACTTTCCCAAGGGTTAGGCAAAGCTCAGCTAAATAGTGCAAGTAAAGCACAACTACTACTTTTTTTTAGTTTTTCTATCCCCTCCTATTTCGAAAATGAAGATGGTATTCCCCATTCCCTTCTTCATTGCCGAGAAAAGTCTCAAGAAAAAAACAATGTGTCTTTCCCTCTTCCTAGTATAAGTCCAGCATAAAGAATGTCTTTAGCTTTTCGTACACATGAAAATCTTGTATTTATTTTCTTAAGCCTTTTTCTCCCATGTCTGATTCTCTGACAGATTCTTCTCATACATGTACAAGTGTCGTCCAGTGAGATACCCTATTTTGAAGGTATAACAGAGATAATATTGTGGCTGTGGAGGGTCGTGTGTGTAGTCCACCGTTTTATTTTGTGTAAAACCCAAAGAAATTACCGAGTCGAGAAAACCGATGCTCTTTTCTTTCTTCTTTTCTACTTTATAGTTATAGTCGAGTTTGCTCAACTTAAAACACATCTTGTCCGTCCGTTTCTTTTCTCTATATCATTATATCTTATCTGATGTATGAAAATGGATGTTCCCAGGCTATCCTCAAAAGCTACTATGTATCTTCTGATATACTTTCACTGCAAAAGAGTATTTGTCAACGTTTGCGACTTGTCCCTGTCCCATTTTCTCCTTTTGTATCAGTATTCATGGGAGGATGGACGCTCAGAGCTAAAAGTCTCAAGGAATAGGAACAACGAAAAAAGAAAAGTAGAGCTGAGTATATATATTTGGATCTCTTTCTATACACACATACTTTTTTCCTCCAGTTTGACTAAAAAGACTGAAAGTTGGAAAAATAGAGGAGGAAACGTATCGTAAACTGTCTCGGTTCCTTGATTCCCCGTGTAATTTCTCGCTCCTCGTTGTACCCCTTCTTCCAAAGTCCACTGTCCATGTTTCCCATTCTGCTCTCTTCTTCCTCAATGGTTGATGGCCAATCTTTATGTGCCCTTGTAACATCGTTCAATTCACAGGCGGAGGGATCCCATCCACCAAATTATACGATACAAAAAATAGGAAAAAACTTATCCGTTGTGTGTTATTGGAAAGGAGAGGGAGAACGAGGAAAATTCAACAAGAAGAGTTTTCGAAGAACTGATATGCATCTTTGTTGTGAAAAGTGGAGAGGTATATTCTCAAGATATACAAGTATTAAGGATATATCCTTTCGGGGTGAATGGCTACTTGAGTAAATACAATATTGGAAGCTTACAGACGATATTTTCATTCCAAATGAAATTGCTGTTTGTCCTTTTATTATCATTGTCAGTTGAAATGAGAAGTCATTTGAACCTGGAAACCAGATCTACAAAGGAGACGGAAATGTCCGTATGCAGACTGCAGGTTTTTTTACAAGTTATATCCTTAAAAAGGAGGGGGGAAATACTGTATTATATGCACGCTGGGAGTCAGACCAAAAGTCGTCTAGTCGTCTTTGCTTTACATGGACAATGTAACAAGGTACAAGGATCATCATGGCTTTGTGCCATGGTACACAAGGTATACATACCATGTACATTTTGGATACGCAAGTTGATATCTGATCGGGGAGGAATGGAGTAGAAACATGTTATGCGGCTACGTGCACCCAACCGATATCATCGGAGTTGGAGTACGCATTGTTTACAAAATGTGTGTAACCTAGATTTCAACTTCAATTTTATTCCGCAGAAGGAAACAACGAGAGTGGGCCAGGCCAGGGCCAGTGACTGGAGATCTATGCCTAAAAACATTAACATTGAATGAACAGGAAGTATATTAGTCTGTCGATGGGTATTCTTCTACGATGTGCGTATGCATAGGGAGTCATCTGAAAATGGTGTTCTTATTTTTGGACGTAGGATTAAAATGGGTGGAAACTGGGAAGAAAATATTTAGTTTATGATGATACTAAACAAATAAATAAATTCAAGATGGTGGGCCAAGTAAGACAAAAAATGGTTGAAATATACGACTGGTTACTGGCGAATTCAGTAATTGTATGTGAATGCTTCTTACTTATAAAATTCATTGCGGAAATACACTTAAATGATTATTTGTCCTTTAAGAATTTTGTTTTCAGTGAATTAAGTACCCACAATCAACGTTTTTTTTGGTTGAAACAACTATATCTACGAATCTTCTAAACAATTATACGTATGATCAAGGGCCCACATCGGAACGTAAACAAACAACATTGTGGAGTCTAACTCTGACTAGAGATAGGTCCGAGTGCTCAACGGTAAATCCATAGCATGCGGAAAAAGATTAATGGGCTCCATAATTGATTTATGGTGACTTTTTCTTTTCGTTTTATTTTCTACCAATTCTTCTACAATTTGTACAGAAGAATAGAGATGCATGCTCACTGAGAAGTGAAACCAATGATGTGTGCAGCAATTCACGTCGTATGTCTAAAAGACCTTGTTGAGCATGAGACGTATATATTTTTTATACTGTATTTCTACAAACTTAGCCTGTTTTATTCTGTTTTGGAAACTTTTTTAAAATAGAAGCAAGAAATAATTGCATGAGAAATTCTCTAAATTATTGCAATCACACTATCACAATATATCTCATTTCATGGTCAAAAACAATTTCCGTAGGTGGATGATTTACATGTTTTGAAGGTATTCTGATAACATCCTATCATTGAATGGACAATAAAAGAAACACGAATGGTGAAAAACTTTCTCATTTTTCACAACCTCTCTACTCCACCCACTTCCTACACATCTCATCTCACCTATCCGATTTCAATCAATTTTGATGCTGTATCCTCTAAAAATAGATATGCCGACATCATTAGCAAGGATATGGAAACATGACAAGGTTACCTTTCACACAAAGTCCCATATCCTTTCACGGGATTGGTAACTTATTTCAACAAGCGTCCTCACCACCACTTGCATTATTACAATCCCGCCTTTACATCCGGAGACGAGATTGAGTTGTTACAGAAAATACATGTAAAACTCGTCGTCGGCGTCACTTTCCCTGGATAATTATTACATTTCATGAAACACGAACTTTTTCCAAGAATGGCGGCAACAATTGACGACAAAAGTCTTCACAAACTTATTCCCCCCTGTTGTCCACCTGGGCTCGCTAGGATTGAAATAAATGCACAGATTGTGCATCAAAGAAAGCACTAAAAGATAAGAAAACTCTTACAAAGAAATACAAAGGCTAATCTGGAAAGTTTGAAAATACACTAGAGATGACAGACGTAACATCATCATCATCACCATTACCATCATCATTATCAACAGTTGCATCCCAGATGAGTGGTGTGATGAGGGAGGGCTGGCTAAAATACTCGATGCACTCGTGAATTCTACTCATTTATCTAATGCATCCCAGACTCCCTTTCATCCTGTCATGCCATTACACTCCCTCCGTCACACTACCTTTCTATCTCTCTCTTTCCGTATTTCACAGAAAAGCACTTGATGGGATGAGTGCACCGATGAGTTAGCAACCGGCAACCTGCCGGTGTATGCCTTTGGGATATATGAGTAGCAACAAATTGTCATGATGATGAAAGATCCTTTTTCGTCTCTACCTCTATAAAAAATCGGAGAAAGTGTGCGAGCGGCAGATTACACAAAGGAGTAGAAAAAACTTTACATGTATAATACACAATAGCTAAACACATCAACTCCTCAAATGAGTGCCGTTCTCTCTTGTGCCAGTTGACTGAAATGAGAACGAGCGGGTGGGAGAAAGGGGGAAAGAGTTGTTTCAACTTGTACAGTCCTCCTCCCTATAACATAATCGTTTTCTCCTTCACTTGAAACATACATCGGGCTAAAGTAGCTTTCACTTGGAATTTCATTTGAATTTCTATTTAGCATTTGAGCACTTGCGACACTGCAAAAGATGCTTTTTAGTTTGCTTTATATGCACTTGAAACAGCATTAGCAGGAAAACCATGGTACGCATTGACAAGTTGGGTGCAACGCAAATGCATCGCAGAAAAACTATACATAATATTAGCGCTATATAAAAGAAATAGCAGCTTTTATTTTAGTTAACTTCACCCACCTCCTTTCTCTATTTCTTTCTTTCCCCTCTTATAAAATCCCAAACTCAGCTCTCGTCCTCCTCCCTGCTTTACAGAGATAATCTAGAAGAAGAAAATCCCGCAAAGGTGTAATACAAATCCAACGAGGGGTAACCGTGAAGGAAAATCTATAGAATGTAGTGATGAGAGAGGATGTTTCGGAGGGGAGAAAGTAAAAAAAAACGGTGAGAGTGATGGATAGACAAGCACCACCAACAAGAGACAAGAGCCACGTCACGAGACACTAAAAGAGCAAGTGAAAACACAGGCGCTTCCCAAGATTACAATTTTTTCTTCACCATTTTCCTTCACACTAATAGCTAAAGCGCTTCCATTCTCGAGGTTGTTACACGTGGTAAAAGTCAGTGTAGAACGAGGAGGCTTTCATCTCGATTCTTGGTGAAGCTTAAACATGTCATTTTGTTGAAAGGATATTGTTATTTTTAGCTAGTCATTTGTGATGATCATTGAAAGAAAAAGAAACAAGAAAGAAGCAGCACAGCTGGAATGGAATGTTTTTTCCTTGTTTATTTTACGCATGCACATTAAATGAGTTTTATTTTTCTCGAAAATAACATTCAATAGATTGTATCTTAAAGAAGACAACAAAATCCTACAATATTTAGTTGACAAAACGCCATTCCCAATTGGAAAAGACAAATGAATCTAGTTCCTTAGATTGACTATCTACGGATGCATATAAAGAACAAAGAAACACAGTCAGCAATTCTCCCATCGTCTAACTCCTCTTATCAAATCTAATTCTCAAATCAAGCCATCGATCACTAATCTGTGTCTTGGAATGTCCACCTGAAAAAAAGTCTTGTTAAGCTTGTTCCCATCCTTGATTCTTTCCGTTCCCTGTGGATCCTATGTTGGTTTGGATTTTGCCACCACATGAGAAAGGAAACAAGGAAGAAAACCTCGAGTGATTTTAGATTAGGTTGATGTCCATTCCTATACATTTTTATATGGATTTGGTTCCCCCCTGAATATATATCTGTTCTTGATTCTATTTCGTGATGAGAGTTCACTGCTATAATCAACTTTTTTTTTAGCGAAAAGGATGTTTCCTTTCCTATAAGGTTTATTTTTGCTGGCTGTGGATTCCACCATTCTGCCAAATCTTAAATCGCAAGAATGAGCAAAAGTCCAGATTGGCTGGACGTATATAGACTATATTTCAGACACTTTTATCTTCCACAATTTCCAATGGTTTATGAGATGTTATAGTTTACCTTGGTATAAAACTTGCAACATCGTCACTTACATGCTTCCACACAAGCTAACTTTTTTTCTCTCGCTCCCTGTTGGATGAAGCGTGTGTAGGCTGAGAAGTGCAATGTGATTTTTTGTGATGTTCATGTTTTAACATAAAGTATCAAGGAGAAAAAGAAGCATCTCGCGTGTCTACTTTTAATGTAAGAGAAAGTCTTTTCTCTATTTTTTTCGTGGTTCACGTGAACACCAACTACATTTCTTAGAAGCTCAGGTTTTGCACCACTTCTACTTGGATTGGTCAGTAACTATTATGTTATTTTTGGGAAAAAAGAAAGTTGCAATAGGAAAAGTGAAAGTTTTCCTTTGCTTTTCTCTCTCTCCCTAACTCCCGACCACTCTATCTTTCTTTGGCTAAGTTAGTCTTTAAGCTTTTTCCTCTTTTCTAGTTTTCCACTTTTTTTTCGCCAAACTCACTCACACACTCACAGCGTGTACTAGACATTTATTTCATTTCCCATGAAACTGCAAACTAGCTCTGTTCGATTTTCCCCCTTCTAAATCCTCCTTATTGGTCAGTGCACAGGATGGCTAACTAGTGAGGCGGTTAGATGCAGTGATCTGGAGAGATGGGAATCAGTGGCGGAAGGGAATTCTAAAGGAGTTGGCATAATATGGCATTAATAGCATCACCGTCTCATCATCAAGGGTAGCCTGGGAAAAACATGAGATGATTGCTCCCTTCTCATCTCTCTTGGGACGGTGGGGTTGTTTGTTGGCTCTCCTGATTCTTTCATTACGTTCTCGGTCTGATTGCTCTTGTTCCTTGTATCTCTCCTGCATCAGCACCCTAACGCCAACATTCACACAATCTCTGACAGCATTGCATTACCAGAAAATTCAATGTGAGACGGGAAAAGGTGGTGTGTGGTCTACACGTATATTTTTACTCTAGCAGAAACAACCAAGCGAGGAATAAGGGTCAACGGAAACTTTCACACTCCAAAACATGGTGGTGTTTGTGAAATATGTATGTTGGTTAAAGATTCTTCACAAAAATGCTGCTTTCACAAGGCAACTTATTTTATGAGAAAGTACACGTGATTAGCCTGTGCGTAATAAAAATCTCACCTTCTAACACAGCTCCTGTATCAACTCAAAATTTTCTATGTTATATAAAGACAGCATTCCCATGGGCTGGCATTTAATTCCGTGAAATGTTGTAATGTAGGTGTATCAACCTCCTTGTTCTTTATCCCACTGCAATTTAAAATTTTCTCCGTGGTCACATTTATCCATATAAAATAGTGAGTATTATTTCGTAACTTGATTCCCCTTTTCTCCCCTCCCTTCACTCTCCATTTCCCCTTTTTTGATTACACTTCTCATTAGATTATTCATTCTGGGGAGTGGAAAATCCTCAACTATTTATTTTATTCTTTACGTTTGATCCTGTATTTAATTTAATTGTGTATGAAGGCATCAAGTACACCGTTCCAGGAAACTTATGTAGCGTTTTATTTCCAGAAATCCTCTCGAGGTTTTTATAAGGCAAGCAAACCATCCACTATTGAGCTGCTCCTAGTATAATTACAAGAGAGGGAAGAAACCACACTAATTTTTCATTTTGTCTTGGTTGATGTTGATAATGATTATTTTTCTCTGGAATTTTTCCCCCACTTGATCCCTTTCAAAAAAGTCAAAATGCCGGGTTAAGAGTATTAAATAAAGTGAAAGGGATCTCGAGCTACATACAAGGGCGAATATTTCCCAGTTTAAATGTGTAAGCTATTTCATAAAACACGGTTTGCTCGTGTGCCATATCTCTTACCTCTTCTTTAAGCTGGAGCCATCCCTTGTAGTAAAGATAAATCTCCGACAACCATAAGAAATTGGTCTAAATCCTTACTAAACTTTTTTTTGTGTATGGTCCTTTCCCTTAACTCGTATTTTTTCAACTATTTTCTTTCACCCACAACCATGTAAAGGTATGAGGACTCGTCCACCTTGAAAAAAATGGAGTTACGCTCGTATGATCTTTTTATCCTTTTCCCCTCTTCTCTATCCTGTATACATTATGTATTATGTATAATGTTATAAAACCGTCTTCTTTTCACCCACCTATCACTCTCCTCTCTGTAGATTTTTCGGGAAAAAACATAAGAGGAAAAAAAGGTATGTAATGTAAACCTTTGAAGGGAAACTGGCCTACGGCAAAGGGAAAACTAAAGCGGCGGCAAGGGAAAAGGTAACAAACTTCACAGGGCATCCTTTACTTTCTACTGCTCACCTCATCCACCACTCATTCATATGGCATTTATTCATAGATTAAATGCCTCCTCTCTGCACTCACTCACGCACTTGGATTCATTTTCTGAGCGAGAAAAAAGAGGCAAAAAATGTATTAAAGGTGCTTTTCCCCTCCAGCTTCAAAGAATGATGTTAGGGGTAAGGAGAAGAAAAAAAGAGGAGAGCAATCGTGTAGCAAAGTAGTCAGTCATGTCGTGGCAGAAGGAGGAGAAAGCACATCTTTTGCGCTCACTTGTTAAAGTAAACCTCTGCTTTTTGCATTTTTTTCTTCTCAGTCTACCTCCCTTTCTTTCCTTTCACTCACGCATCTTAGTCTTCAGTAGATTTTTGGTTGTGTAGCATGTAAGGTGTACGTACGTGTGTAAAGTTGGTTGTTGGATGAATGAATTCTCTTTTCTGGATGCTCTCGGGATTTGCTATGATCCATTAAATATCCATTCTATTTGGGTGTCTCTTTACCCTCCGTTTGCCTCAAGCCATTGAATTCGTTAAAGCCACCTTTGTCAAATGCCATTTGGCTTGACTCCTTCCTTCCCTTCTTTCAACTTTGAACACGTTCTCTTTCCTCCAGGTTTTTCTTCTTCTGGAGTCTCCCTCCTTTTCCTTTCCATTGGACACTAGCATAGTAATGCAATATGAGATTGTTATGAGCTGCTGTGTAGCATAAAGAAATTGCAGTTGGATGCTCAACGGATTGCTTTTACGGAGTTTTATTATATAATATTATTATAAGACTTTCCTTCACTCAGGTTGTAGACATAAGGGCTAAGGATGTTAAAGAGAGGTGGACACTACTGCACCGACTTGGAATGATGGCTTGGTTTCAGAAGAAGAAAAAATATCAAGATTTCTGCTCTGGATTTTTTTTCGTTGTGCAATCATACATAAAGGATGCTGCAAGACAAGTTAAAGAAACACCATTGTAATTTACAAAAATAAGTGTAGATTTTTTCCCTCTGTGAATTCACGCTTTAGTTGTCCCCTCATCCGCCTGCCCTTTTTTTGGTAGGGAGGGTGGCAAAAGATAAGATATTTTCATGTTGCCACGTACTTTACGTGCTGAAAATCGCTTTTGAGACAGATTTCACGGATTTTTGGGAGGGGAAAAAGGCGAAATCCATGTATGGAAACCGCATAGGGTGCACTTGATATATGCTTGTCTTCACATTATCCCAAACAGTCTTGTGTGTTTGTGTCCCCTAGTAGTTGTGTAATGTATGTGAATGCGGTTTGTAATGGTGACCAGTAATTTGGCATGACCGGAAAAAGAGAAACGATTCAGGGAAACCTACACAAAGAATAAAAGGGGAAAGGAAAATGTTTTTTGTGTTGTTGGAAAACATATGATTCTTTTTCTTCACTATTGCCCTTGCAATCATACTCTATCATCCGGAGGTGAATGCATCTCCGCTCAACCGTCCCTTTCAAAGTAGTTGACCAGAACAAGAAAATGATTTATCCTATCCATATATCATAAAGTTGTCAGTGGCCAGAGTAAAGGGCATTATTAACAGTTTATCGATATCAACTTTTTTCTTCACCGTTGAACAATAAAAATGTCGCAATCCGATGGTAAAACGAAACTTGGTTTTCAAACCTGCAAAAGTGAAAACAAGTCTAAAACTTACTAAAACAAGGATTTTGGCGGGAAAGGCAAATTTCCACGTGTACTTTTGATTTGTCGGATTTCAATTTAAACATTGCAAAATAAGGCCATGATCATCCCCTCTTTAAAAGGAAACTTTTCTCTTAAAAGAAATCCCTGAAAAAACTAATTAATTCTAATCAAACTGCTTGAATTGTATCCGCAAGGAAAAACACAAAATGGTTCTTGTTCTTAAAGCCATTACCATTATCCAAGCTTCTTTTTTCCTTGAAAATTTTCCCCGAATTTAGTGACCGACAGAGAGCACGCTTTTGTTATGCCAGACAACGAGGCATCCACAGAGCTAGCCAGATTACAAGAAAGTGGAAAACTATGAGAAGGAAATCAAGTTTTGAACTTTTTTTTTGTAAAAGTTTCTTTTATCCCTCATTTCCTTAGTTGAATGCTTGTACAATGTAATGTATGTAAGGGTTTGGAGAAAGTGAGGCTTTCACAAGAGCTTTCACTATATTACCTATATGTCCTATATGTATTAGAGTAGATAAATAGTAAAAAAAGAGAATAAATGAATGGATGCATGATGGTGTTGTAATGGTGAGAGCAGATAGAGCAAGGAGATCACTAGAGCGAAGACACAGGAGAAGTAGAGTAAGCGAGAATTTGAGCATTACAACCTTCTCTCTTTTCCCACAAAGTTTATGATAGTTGAACTGTAGACCAGAAAGTGAAGGACTAACTATGTACATGAATCCATTTAAGATGCTATGCCGTTCTTTCCCAATTCGGTTTTTTCTTTTCCTTTCTTTTCCCCCTTAAAAACAGAAGATTCGGAAAGTCTTGTGAAGAGAAAAAAGAATTCTTGGATGCTTTTTGGCGAGTGGTGTAAAAGGAACTAGTATTTATAAGCAAGCTTTTTTAAAGTTTCTTGAGGACTATGAAAGTTTTTGTCTGAAGATATCCCTTCACTTCCCACAGCCCGCCTAGCTGCCTGCGTGATTTCTTTGTGTTTGTTTGCCTATTAGCCTTTTGTGCTTGTCTTTTTCCTCCCCGTTTTTTCTTCTTCTACTCTTGATGTTTTGTGTGGTTCATCTAGTCTAGTTTGGGAATTAGGTTAAAAAGTATATTTCTCCGTGATTGCCGCATAGCTACACAACGATACAGGGAAATGCATGTAATCCTGTGTGTATATTAGGAGCAATCATCATGGCTTTTTTCCCCAAAAAAATAAAGGAAAAGGAAGTAAAACTTTTTGTATGCATAGATAATGCATATGAGAGAGGATGGTGGTTTTGATTCTAATGAAAAGGGAGGAAGTCCTCGTCCTCATGAAAACATGACTGATGATGAGGAGAAAGAGGCACGACTCAAATTACTCTTACAACTTCACTTTTCCATGATTTCCATTGATTTAATCCCTTTGGCTGTTTTACAAGTTTCGTTTCAAAACTACTACCATCCTTTATTTTTAGCGCTGGCTCCACACAAAAGTGGAATTGTACAAAGTAGCAAACTTGCATAAAACTTTGTTGAGCCGCAGAGATTGTGTGTAATTCGCGCGGAAATTATGTTTGTGTGGAAACGTGACGGATGTGCTGAGTAAAGGAGATATACCTATGGGGAATATATTATGAATGTAATTAAGAATATAACAAGCCGTGAATTATTGTTTAGTGCGTTGAATTTAAAACTCCAAAGTGCGACCTCAATTCTCACTTTGGGGATGATACGAATAAAAAACTTGGAAAGTAAAGCCTTCTCCCTCGTTTTTAAATTCTCTGTCTAGAAAATAGGAAAACTGCTAATGCTCTGACAAGGGAAAGTCAGTGAAACGAAAGGAAAAAAACCCTCTTAGGTTGTATTTTCCATCTTTCGACACAAGAGTATTATATTGGGTATAATGTCGTATGAGAATTTACACAGCTTCCGCTTCTTTAAAGTCACGATGACGTTTGGTGAAAGCATAATGATGGGAGAAAAACGCAAGGATCACAAGGGGGAAAAAGTGTTTCGCTTCAGTCGAGAGAGAAAAGCTGAAAAGGGAAAGCTAGCGGATATACCTTTCTGTGAACAGTGATCATGGCAAGAGGAGCAGATGTGAAATATGGTGAACTGTCAAAGAATAAAGTGGAAATGTCGATGATGACGGATGAGTTTGTTCCTGTGAGGGAAAAAGAAGAAAAAGAGAGAGGTGCTATATAATAATGTAATGTTGCCACTCAGGAGAAAAGAAAATCCACACAAATTGTTGCAATGACTTCCTTTCCCGCACTTGATCAAATAGTAATTCCCCACTCCTTTCTCCACAAGCTATTTATATTTTCCCTGCAAAGCATTTAGCGAGTATAAATAGCATGGTAAAAAGAGTGTTTTCACAACTGCGTATTTATTTATTTCCTCAATTAGTTCTTTCAGCTTTGGTATCTTTTATAAAAGATTTTCTTATAAATCCTTGTAAATTTTTGTTTACAAAAGTTTTTCTTCTCAAGTTTACAGCAACAAAATATATCCAGAAGGAACATTCTCCGTGCAGTGGATCCGTTGAGAAAACCAATATAAACATATACATACCACATCTGTGGTGACTGATGCGTTGCTCTACTTTTCATGTTAGTCATGCGGCTGGACAAGTACACTTACAGCAAACAGGACAGATAAATTGGAAGTTGGTTTAGTCATGCGGAAATTCTAATAACATACTACAAACACATATAAAGGAGAAATACCCCCTTAAAAGAAGGAACTTAAGAGAGTGTTCGGTTTTATGTATCGTGAGGCAGTTTGCAACCACACTGTGTAACGCTGTCACTGCTTACTTACTCTCTATCCATCAACATCATCATATCATTTTTTCCACAAAGTTACGCATAAAAAAAGTCAAAGCTGAAGAAGGAAACTTCCTTACAATGGAATAGTCAGGTTCTTTTGGAAAGAAAAAACAGGAAAAGGAAAAATCGTCGAGGAAAACAAGTTGATACATGGTTGAAGTGGTAGAATGGTTTTTCTTGAAAAAAAGTATAAAAGTCAAAGGAAAATAAGGACGATAAAGTCTTAAAAAGAATAAATAGAATGCTACATCTGTACAAGTCATATTACACGTGACGGAGAAAAATTGGTTTGGTTTTCTCCGTTCAGGAAAGTTGTAATATTGATGATGCAGAAGATCAAAAAAATATACAAAAAGGAATTGTATAAACGACCTTGTTTAAATGAAAAGCACTTGCAATGGAGATGTGATCGAGTGCATTTGAATTTTTTTTCTCGTAATGCTCTCTCGTATAAGCTTAGTATTTTACAATTTATCTAATTCCTACTCAGAGCACTCTTCAGGTTTAAATAAACATTGGAAAATGTCTTGTTTTGAAAAGAATAAAGTCTTAAATATAACAAAAGTTCAAAAGAATTGATAACAATTTTAAAAATATATATTTACTGAGCAGAAGAAACCAACCAACTATTTTCGGCTTATAAATAAAGTCTTGATTTTTAAATACGTCAAACTTCACAGGAAGAATGGAGAATGTATATATATTTAAACATAAAATATTATACACAAGACTACTCAAGATTCCCAGGGCAGGAGTAAAATTCAACAATCTTCTTTCCTCTTGTGAAGGCTCACCTAAAAAGTTAAATATACTTGGAAAGCAT